>DF240169.1:0-134933 GCA_000507305.1 Breviolum minutum Mf 1.05b.01
GAACCCGGTATGAAAACCTTCATGATCACCAAATCTGATGGGTTCTTGTTGGCACCCGAAAATGCTCAAATTGGATAAAATATGATAACATCATAATTCACCTGGATGTACATCAACCACTCTTTGCCCAGAAAGGAGGACCCAATCATAAAAAAACTTCTCCCTTGCCTCCTTTAAGAGGGGGCCCCTACTACCTATAAATGGATAAATGGGCCCCTACTTATAACGGCTGGGGGCCCACATTGTTCCATTTCAACCAACAAAAGCTTCACCACAACAATCCACCACTCCAACTCTCAGGGTTCAACCTGCGAACCCATCTACCACCATCGTGGTAACCGTCTACCCGAACGAGGCCATGACCTGAACGTCTGGTGAGTAGAAGCCTTTGTTCTTCACCAATAATCTGCTGTTGGGTACCTCTCGAAGTTTGGCTGGTTGGCTCGTGAAGTTTGTGATCTTTTTTTGAAGGGTGAAGACCTGACCGGAGACATGGTGAGGGAGGAGAGGTCAAACGGTCTTAGGATGATGATTGATGATGAATGATGAATGATGAATGATAATGACTGATGATGATGATGATGATGATGATGCTGCTGGTGGNATTTTATGATGATGATTTTATGATGATGATTTTATGATGATGATTTTATGATGATGATTTTATGATGATGATTTTATGATGATGATTTTATGATGATGATTTTATGATGATGATTTTATGATGATGATTTTATGATGATGATTTTATGATGATGATTTTATGATGATGATTTTATGATGATGATTTTATGATGATGATTTTATGATGATGATTTTATGATGATGATTTTATGATGATGATTTTATGATGATGATTTTATGATGATGATTTTATGATGATGATTTTATGATGATGATTTTATGATGATGATTTTATGATGATGATTTTATGATGATGATTTTATGATGATGATTTTATGATGATGATTTTATGATGATGATTTTATGATGATGATTTTATGATGATGATTTTATGATGATGATTTTATGATGATGATTTTATGATGATGATTTTATGATGATGATTTTATGATGATGATTTTATGATGATGATTTTATGATGATGATTTTATGATGATGATTTTATGATGATGATTTTATGATGATGATTTTATGATGATGATTTTATGATGATGATTTTATGATGATGATTTTATGATGATGATTTTATGATGATGATTTTATGATGATGATTTTATGATGATGATTTTATGATGATGATTTTATGATGATGATTTTATGATGATGATTTTATGATGATGATTTTATGATGATGATTTTATGATGATGATTTTATGATGATGATTTTATGATGATGATTTTATGATGATGATTTTATGATGATGATTTTATGATGATGATTTTATGATGATGATTTTATGATGATGATTTTATGATGATGATTTTATGATGATGATTTTATGATGATGATTTTATGATGATGATTTTATGATGATGATTTTATGATGATGATTTTATGATGATGATTTGATGATGATGATGATGATGATGATGATGATGATGATGATGATGATGATGATTTTAATCAAACAACAATAAGAAGGAATAGCGATATTCGCTCTTACGCTTAAAATGAATTTAGACGTTCCATGAACAACCAACCAGAAGGACACAAAAAAATCAGTTCCTGCCTTGCTTTCTTGCTGAAAAACTCATCCTTGCCACCAAATTTTCACTCTCACCATTTTTTCTCCAGCCGGAAAAGTCCCCGAAAGGTTGGTTCCATACACCCCTGGTGGCAGCAAAACCCCACCCCTACCCCGCGAAAACATAACAACAGCAAGGAATTATGGGGCCCCTATAAACGGCTTGAAAATGAATAGGTAGCTGGAGTTATAACCCCTATAAATGGAGTTATGGGTACCCTACTTATAACTGGTAGGGGTCCACCTTGAGGTTTGACCTTTCTTCAACAAAAAATGGTGTGAATGACCACTTTTCATCAGAAATTCAAGTTGAAGTTGTCCTGCTGAACCAATACACAACCAATAAAAACATATAAAAACGACGGTGAGAAAAAAACCGAAAGAAACCGACAGAAAACAACGAAAACAAAATAATCATGAGAATGGGAAGTAAACTAAACATTGACCTAAGATCTACTGATCCGAAAACCTCAAAGTTTTTTCTCCTTTAAAAAAAATCGCCAAACATACCCAACATGGGTGCCCAAAAAAAATGGGAAGCCCAGCCGTTTCGGAGATCCATACCCCCCCCCGTTCCAACCCTCCCGCCCCGGGCCTCGTGTAAACATCGGGCCCACAAGGCCACCACAGGATCACCGACTTTGGCTAAACAACTAAAGCCTTGTTTGGCGGTAGGAAGCTGTGAAGGCATAGGGGCGTTGAGGGGGTGGTATTTTGGACGTTATCATTTTTTTTCTAAACGAAAATAGTAGATAGGTGCGAAATTGAAACGAAGAAAGTGCGGAATGTGAAGAAAGATGTTTTTTTTTTTGGGTGTGTGTGTGTGTGTGTGTGTGTGTGTGTGTTGGGGGCACAATTTTAAAGGGGGATATGCGCAAAAAGTGTGGGGGTTGTATATAAAACACACACAGTTGATGGTTCAAAAATCTGGTGACCAGTGAAGGTAGTGAACATCCCACTGGTGTCAATCGGATTTTAGCAACATCCCTGCCAATTATTCTCACCAGATTTTTCTTCACCATCGACACTATACAACCTACACTCCCTAAAACTAGTAGCCAAACCCCTTAGAATGGTGGGACTGGAAGACGAACCTATTTTCAGGAACCTTCTGTTATTATTTGAAGTTAAAGGTCTCCATGCAATCTGGATGCACCAACACATTGGGGAGATTGTTTTTTTCCATCACCTTTTTTTGTGGTGGGCTTGTTGAACAAAAAAATCTTCAATGTACACCCACTGTCTTATGTTTGCTTGGTCATGATGGTTGGAATGGAGTAATTCATATCCTTCTGATCCTAAGTGGTGATGAATGCCATGGCAGACAGTTTTTAAATCACCAACATAAAACAAATTATGACATTCAGATTTCATAAACCTGGGGTGTTTGAACTTCTTCCATTCACGGCAGCGCTTAAAGATCCACGTTCTGGGGAAGTTTTTTTATACCTTTGAAACCAAACTTGACTTTTGTAAAAGCTTTCCCGAAATCATGAGTTGTCACAACTTATCCTCCGGGATAGCTGACAACTCATGAGTTGCCATGGAAATTCCCACTGCTACGTTTGTTGATCCACGAATGTATCCGAAAAAGAATGGTTGGATTTTGAGGAGGCAGACTGTCCAACGCTATTGGGAACTCGAAGGAAGTTTAACTCTAGTTTTTCCAAACATGATATTCTTGAACATCCGCACCGTAAGGGGACCCTTTAACTGTAGCAAGTAGATTTATTCCTAGTTAGACCCAATTACAGCTGGGGATAAGTAAGCTTTACTGGGGCTAAACATCTCATTTACAACTAGGGATTTCCGCCCCAATAGCTGCATCATCTCCTCCAAGCATATCAATTGGCTTCAAGCCAACCTTCCGAGTAAGCTCATCAATAGTTGAATCACTATTACTGGGAAGGTGGACAACCCAAAGTATCAGTTTGTATAGAAAAATAAACAAAAATCAACGTCTTGCAGGTGCGCATGACAACTTTGAAGATTCGGGCTTTGGGTTGGCACCGAGCAGCCAGATGCTGTGACATTTTGGTGATATTGGGTTGTGGCTCTTTTACACTCTTTGTGATATGTGTTATTTTGATTCTTTCGCAACTCCTGCCGCCTGGGGCACGAAGTCGACTTTTCGAGGATCACTCCATCAGGGATCAAGGATGATCAAGGCAAGTATCCAAGGCAAGTATCTGGGTCGGAGAGCTCATGCCTTGAAAGAATTCAACGAAAAACGCCACAGGGCGTCGGTCCTCCTCAGCGACGAGGTCGCCGAATATATGTCCCCGGCACCTCCTCCAACGCGAAAAAGTTGTCTGGAGGATCCCACCGAACCCAATCGGTCTGGGGCTGCCAATAGTAGTGCCCTGCCTCACAAGGTGGCGGCAGTTCCATCTGCACCCAAACCGCTTCAGGTGCTGCCTGGGCGGACTCCTGGGCGGGCTGCTGCCAAAATTTGCGTCTGCGTCGCTTCCTCCAAGACGTCAGGCAAGTTTGCCACTTCGTAAGTTTGGCCATGCACGTAAGTCTCCTGTGGTGTGTAATTGGGCCTTGGAATCGAAGACCAACGCGACGATGATGTACAGGCACCAATCGAAAGTGCTGCCAGTGCCTTGATCGTGTTGTTCATCCAACTGATGTAGGATTTCTTCTCCTGAAGTCAAATGAGCTACAGCTCAACTTAGTTGTTCACACAACTTTGGATCGCATTTAGCCCTCTTCAAAGGCTCCTTGCGGGCTCGACGCTCTTACCATCGTCCCAATTTTCCAAAGGTGGTCCAGGCCCGGAGCATCAATTTGACCATGTCTCGGATTTGACCAGGTGAATGGATAAAACTCTATCATTCACCCCAAGTTTTTGATTAGGAAAACTCGACCTTGCGGAAAACATGTTTGCATCTCAGAAAGGATTAACAAATGAGCCACTAAAAAAAAACCTGGCCTTACTTTCCGTTTTACTGGCATGGTTTATTTTTAAACCCCGCATAACTGGGTAGTATAATCCCCCTATATACTCCAAACCCGGGTTGTTTCATTGCTCAAATAATAATAAAGCCTTGAGGCGAATCTCATGACTTTGTTTCACTCGCTAACCTTTATTTTTCCCTTTCTGCATCGTCCCAAATAGAAAGATAAGACACTGGAAACAAGAGGCCATGATGCTTGGAAAAAGGTCCATCATATTCCCCAAATAGTGATTCAACGGTGATTTGCCACGGTAGCAAGTCAAAACGCACCAAGACAACAAACGCAAGGCATGCTTCTTTCCATGAGATACTGAACCCATCATAAATCATCTTTACCATATCAACATGGGAAGAGGAACATTGGGTACTGGGCCTACTCTAGTCAGGATCCATCATGAGAATGAAAATCAACATATGCAACATTTCTAGTTGGTGGTTCCAACCCATCTGAGAAGAAATTGTCAACATGCTTTAGCTTCCCCAATCTTTCGGTGTAAAAACATCAACAAAATCTTTGAACAAAAGAAACACCACCAAGAGGTGATAAACTGGTACACACCCCAAAGTTTATCAGCAAAAACTCGTTTTTTTAAATGTAATTTAACCGTTGGCTTGGGCCGAGTGAGCCAACCTTGCGGATTTACTGAGGTCAACTGTAAACTTTCGTTTTTCCTAATATGTACACTCTGGAAAATCAACACGTCTGTCCCTAAGAGACCATTTTGAACGAAACAGCTCGGAGCTCTTCCATCATTTTTCAAGGGACGAATTTTGGTGAGTTTTTTTCAGGGGGGAGTATATAATTCCCCCCCAAAACAGTTTCGGGAAAGTGGTCTTTTCTTGCCTTGAGTGAGTCAACATGTCGAAACATCCCAAATCTCCGGGGATGCCAAACTGCCAAAGGTAACAACTCCATGGCGCAGGGCCGGAAGCTCCCTGGGCGAATATACGACACACCCAGTTTTGGATGTTTTCCATTTTTACCAGCAAAAGGTGTGTACAACCCCCCCTCCAGAAACTTAACGTGGATACGAAAAATTACTAGATTTCAAAGGAGATACCTTTTTCCAAACCACCACTTTTGGTATCTATGTTAGATTTCCAGGGTGTATATTTCTGCTTAAATATCACATTGGAACCAATTTTTGATAGGATCTGCGGTGTGCTGTGTATAATTTTCTTTCCAAATGGCTAAATGCTAGATGACCAGAGCTGATAATTCCCAGGAGTGAGTCGCTAGAAGTTTCGGGTGGAAACCGCTGGAAATCTTTTGAAAGAACTTTCTGTTTCGGCCGCCCAGTTGACAAATTATTTGTCAATCGTTCGTCAAATTGGGAATCATTTTCCTCAATCTTGTTAGGGGTATAAATTCCCCCCAAAAAATATACATAATTTTTACCCAGAAACAACCTTCCCAAAAGGTGATTTTGTGGGGCAAATCTCAACGTAAACCTCCCCCTAAGCTGCAGGTTAACCAAGGAAACAACCCAACACTTTATATAAGCCCTTAATACTTAGAGGTTCAGGATACTTAGTAACTGGTAATATGTAGGTTTATAACCTTAGTTAGGGAACAACTAACCCACTTATAGAGGTTTTTTCACCCTGGTTACTATCCACGTATCATAAGTATCCGAACGAACCTCTAAGTAAGGCCGGCTACAAGAAAACACCCACCATCCCACAACCCTGAGAAAACCAGGCTCAATCTCTGGTATTCTTGCAGGTGGAGTATAGCACAAGAAGCACCTGATTATGGAAGCATATCAAGCCACAGAGCGACGGCGTGAAGAACACACCCTTTTTTGGACGGTCAAATTTTTGGGTGAACACCTCCCCCCCAAAAAAATTAGGGGATTCCAAAAAATGTAGACCCATAGCCACATTTTATATATAGAGAGACCTCAGAATTTGCCCAGCTTCCAAATCCTCATGATTTTCAATAGCCCTTCGTCAATTTTCAGGAGGAAAAACTTGCGAAAACCCATTATCACGTTTTGTCAACAGATGTCTTTCCGAACAGCACCAATGGTCTGAAGATATGGGTGTTTCCAAAAATAGTGTTACCCCCAAATCATCCATTTTGATAGGGTTTTCGATTATAAACCATCCATTTTGGGATACCCCTATTTTGGGAAATACCCATATGATCTTGTTCATGACCCTCTGGAAAACCGACATTTTGATCCCAAAGATGGACGTTTGGAAAATCATTGACCTTTTCAGATTGGGGTGATTTTGAGGTGAAAAATGTAACGGGAAAACTCAGATTGGGGTGAAGTACGAGGAGGATGAACTATAATCTAATCACATCACATCCAATCCTCTATCTACATGCCCCGAAACCGAATTGGAACTAACAACAATAGAACAGTGGCACCGCGTCGCGTATATTTTCCGGAGTTGTGAAGTTGCGGCCACGAGTTCTTCAGGGGTTCAGCATATTACCAACCGTAAAGAAATCTTGATTTTAGTGAGGCAAGAAACGCAAACTTAAACTGCAACATGCACGAAACTCGACAGAAACCAACAAAAATCCAAATGTCAATATGAAAAAAGGAATTCGTCGTTTTCCTATGTTTACAGGGTTTATACAAGGTCAATGCAGCCAAGAAATGATGTTGCTCCAGGGTAGGAGTATACTGTTGGATACTAGTCGTTTATGAACGGGTCACACATTTCATCTGTTTTCCTGAAGCTTTGCAATTTCAACTTGAACACCAAAAATACGCTAAGAAACCACATGGGGGTAGCTCCGTTCATCGCTCCCAACCTCCAAAAGAAAGGGACCGAACAAAAACGCAGCAACATCAACCAACGGAAAACTGAGCTTTCCCCGACCCAGGCATTCGTACCAATTCTTCACTGAAAGGTTGAGTTGTATCTAACCTTACGGATTTGGCGGCATTTTGAATTTTGAGGTTTTTGTGTTTTTTTCGGTGAAAAAAAGTATTGGGGAAGGTGAGTTTTTTTTTTGAGCAGATATATTTTCGTTTGGGACCTTTAAGAAGGGCCGATATTTTGGGAAAAAACTTTGGCAAAAATAAGGATCCAATGCCAGTGCTACAGTTATCTCCTACTCTTTCTGGCTGGCTGGAAAATCCACCATGTTTGGGGTATCCGCCCAGGAAAGGTACGGTCTTTTTTATTGCTAGATTACCAAAGTAAGAAATAGCATGATATGTGACGTAGCCAATTTTGTGGGTGAGGGAATTTTCAGAAATACTGGAAAACAGTCTCAGATTGAATTTCATTCCAGAGGCAACGTGAAAAAAGTAGCTTTGGAAAAGGAAAACATCTACAAACCACAACTTTTTTGGTTCGACATGTTGGTTTTCTGAGCTGTTTAAGGGAACTCATTTCGAGCCATCCAAAACAAAGTCTTTGTGTTGCTCCCCCCTTCCAGCAAATTCAAGCGGCCATTTGGGCATCAAACACAATCATCACACCGTATTGATACCTTTTACCTTCGACTACTATGTACTGAAAAAAAATCAAATGAAGTATATTTTACTACTTGAGCAGCGTTCAAAACAAACCATGGAATGACATTCCACGGGTCATACTGATTGGATTTTACATAGGGATCCTAGGTAGTATCATAAATCCACTATATACAGAAACTAACCAGGGTCAACTGGTTACCGTGAGTCCTGCCCCAAACACTGGAAAACCAGTGGATAATGATGGTTCATTTTTAGGTCCCTTCTTAAAGTAGTGATGATTATTTTCTCACTGTGAACCAGGGTTTGGGCAACCTCCAGTACCTGCAAGGTGGGGCCCCTACCAGTAGGTACCCATAACTCCATTTATAGGGGTTATAACCAGAGTTACCCATTATTTGTAAGGCCATTTTTCTTGGGTTTTTAACTCCATGTAGGGGCCCACCTTGTAGCATTCTTTCACCAAATTTCTCCCGGAAAGCAACGGATCCACCATGTCATCCACCAAGCGATAGTCGATGGCACCCAACCTCGGGCTATGAGATGTAAAACACTCAATGGGTAAGTGGGTTTTGCTATCCGAAATGTAACATACCAAGTAAGTAAAGTATCAAGTTCATAAGCTAATGAGAGCAAAACACCAACAGAGTTGCACAATTCAATGGTTGTGTTTTTGGTTACCCTAAAATGCACTGAAACAAAATGAATGACGAAGGGGAGGACAAAAGGATTGACTGTTTCAAGTCATCATCCGAAAGTGTTCCAAGTTTGCTTCCACATCCGATGGCTAGAAATGGATTGGTAACCCTTTCTGGATTGAGTATAGCTACTTCATGGTTCACGGTAGTGAACAAACCCTTTCTAAGTTAATTTTTTGCGGTAAATACTCATGGTAGTGTATCGATTCATGGTAGTAAATTTATATTTGGGTGTATAAACCCTTTCTGAATCCCTTTAAGTTGATTCATAGATTCATCTATCTAAAATAGGGGGGTCGAAAGGCCAAAAACCTAACAAATATTGATTAGATCTTAAAAATCCATTTTCAACACAAAACAACTTCAGCTCGTCAAAGCCCATTGAAATTATCTGCCAATTCTTTTTCCTCGGCCAATCGGAATCTTTTTGTTTTTTGATCTCTGCGTCGCTGAGAGATTTTTCTCCACCAGCGAAAACAGGGGGTTCACAGAAACAGGCGGATGGATTACCACCATTTCGAGCCGCTCATTAGGCGATTCCCTGCGCTTCCGGCAGTGAAATGCTCGAAGTGCTATTGCCAATTGACAATTTATCGCGCTCCAAAGGGAACGGAAAAACTTTTTTGGGGGGCCCCAGGGTCTAGGCGTGGGAACATATGTTTCTTTCGTATTAAAAAAACACATCACCCAAAAAAATCTTGAATAAAAAACCCAAGGATTTTGTAAGGTACTTTTTGGAGTGGTGTCTTCATTTCAGCATTTCTTTTTCCAACAGGGGGGGACCTTCATCGCAAATCCTGATTGTTTCACCCGTGATGTCAGATCTTTTTGGAAGGGCTGCAACTTCCCCCATTTCTGAAAGGGGTCATCTCAATGGATCGTTCACACTGTTCATGTGATTCTTCACCCCAAGCTTGATTGCTGAAAAAAAACAGCTTGTGGCAGATTCCCATGGTTCACAAAGGGGCACATTTTAAGGGCTGCCCATTCTTGTCTGGGTGCCATTGGCTATACGTACCTGCTGAGTTGACTATTGATTTAGCGTGGGATTTCCATCCCCAAAAAGGTTTTAATATTCCACCATTCAGCAGGAAAGTACACTTTTTGTTCAAGCCTCACCATTGGTGAGAGTCCTCATTCTTGTGCCTTCCTGAGACGATCAAAGAACCAACAAGATGCTTGATCAGGAACTTTGTCCTGTGCCATTGCTACACCCATCATCGTTCCAAGATACAAGGCTGTGAAGATGAAATATGGTAATCCGGGTCCACCCAAAGGACAAGATTTATAGCAATTCCAGTGTCCTGTTGTACCATAAGTGGGTTCTAACAAAGGAAAGATCCAAAATAGCAAAGCTAAGACCAATCCGCTCGCAATCTTTGTCTTGAACCATGCTACTTCTTCACCATTCCATCGTTTGCGACCATACATTGCAGCCCAAATGAAGCCAATCCATACCTTGGGATTTGCGAGGATTTGCCACAGGATGCGCCTTTTGAAAAAGTGAACCAACAACAAATAGTCTCCCAAATGGCGGTGAAAAAGTGAGGCAAATGGTGGTGAAAAATGGTGATTTACCACGCACGGTACACAGTCAAAATCACCAAATAATCGAACCCAAGATGCATAGGCGAAACTCATGATAGATGCTTGAACTAAGTCACCATGATCTGATCCCAAAAGTACAGCTGTCACAAATCCTTGGCTGGCAAGAAATTTCTTGCAACAAAAAAGTGCTGTGCTGTTTTAAACAAAAAATCGTTGTTAGTTGGTGGTTTCAACCCATTTGGATTCTTTCCCCAAGTAGGGGTGAACATAAACGATATTTGAAACCACCACCCAGCTTGCAAAAAATCTAAGATGTGCGAATTTCGAAACCTGGGGAGGTAGCTCCTTTTCTCGCACCCCTGGTTATAGAAGATACCCCAAGCTAGATAGAAACCTAGCAATTCTTTAAAGACTCATTGTAACTATCAGACCTCTCACGATGAAAATTCAACCATGATGATTGGAATTCGACATTTACCATCAGAAACATCAACCAAATGTAGGTATCTAAATATACACCACACAGAGATCGTATGGGAATGCAACATATTTTCCGGGCAAATCAATTCCAGGTGACCACAGATTTGCATTCTTTGAAGTTCATGGGCAATCCCGAACTTACTCCCCCGAAATTTAACATGGAACCTGAAAATGATGGTTTCCAAAAGGAATCTCCTTTTCCAAGGACTTCTTTTCAGGTTCCATGTTAAATTTCAGGGGTGTATCCCAAGGAAATCACCCATGAAAACCTGAAGTTTCTTTGAAGTGACCCATGCCCGAAAAGTTCCCAAGAGGTCATTTCAGTGGTCATGGTGTTGTTCATGAAGTTACAAGCCCTGAAAACAAATTTGAAGAATACTCAACATGGCGCCGTCTAACTTCCAGCAAACGTTAAAAATGTGTCTCCAAGGTTAGGACTCAGACTCTGGATGGAACAAAAAACATCTTAGATTCGTTTAAGTTGATTGGAAAAAAGCTCCAAAAAATATTCCCCAAATGATGCTTTAGTGGTGATCTAACATGGTAGAAAGTAAACAATCACCTTAAACAAACAAACAAACATGGAACAACAAGTTGGAAAAAAAACAACTTCAACTTCGGAAATACGGCCCTAGCCCTGCTCCGTTTGTTTCATTGTCCACGTACTCCCAACACATGAACACTGTGATTTTTTAGCACGGGCTGGTGAGGTTTTGGCCGGCGAACTCAAGGGAGGAGGTCCCGTAGGTGTTTTCAACCCGTGAAGGATGTTCGCCAAAATATGGAAATTCCTTCACCCCTCCAAATTGGGCAAATTGTTTCCGAAAAAAAACGCAACAACTTGCTATAAAGATAAAACATTACTCTCCCTGAAACTAACAGTTCGCACCTGAAAAAATGCGTTTTGGAAGATGATGTTCCTTTTGGGATCCCCCAGGCCACCTTGCAGGTGAGCTGTTCGTTTTTTTACGGTAGAGTATTCCGAAACCAGATCCTTCAACTAAGATTCCAATGGTTGAACACAAGGTCATCAACCACAGTATAGCCCAAATACATCGATTGGGCCAATTCGCTTCACCAATACCAGTACCAACAGCTTGTATACTTCCTGCTGCCAAAGCGAAGAAAATACGACCCACCAACAAAAGGCTTGCTTTTTGTCCTGCTGGAATGAAAGAATGTCCAATAGCTTGTAGTAGAAAAGCGAGGAAACAAGAAATCATATGGCAGGTTAAAAGCAACATGCAACGTCTTTCCCCCAACTCAGAGGATTTACCAGATGTGCTTCTTGCACGATTCAAACACCAGAGTGAGAGCATTAGCATGCACTCAGACATCATCCAGAAACTGATGATGGTACTAACATGTTGACCCGGATATTGATAAGGATCCAAAATCTTTTCATCTGCTCGTGCACCTGGACAAGCATCCATTGGTTTCAACCAGCCACAGATTGATGGCTGGATTTTCTTGGTGAAGTAGAATCTGCTTCGAACTGAGATACACTCAATGAAGGTTTGATGATTCAATGTCGAAGACTCATGTTGCAAGGAATCATGTTCAAATTTCCCTGCGATGAACTATTGGCCGTACTTCATTTGAAGTATGTATATGGGTGTTTCCAAAAATAGTGGGTTTCCCCCCCAAATCATCCATTAAAAAATAGGGTTTTCCATGATTTTCACCATCCATTTTGGGGTGTTTCCCTATTTTTTGGAAACACCCATATTTCCAGCTTCAATTCCTACCCACATAACAAGGCTGACAATGCCTGATACAAAACCGGCGGCGGCCGCATCCAATGATGGTCCAAGATTTGGCGAAAAAAAAATGTGGAAATTGGACCAAAAAAAAACCCGTTTTTTTGGAATTCGAAAAATCCCTTTCTTCAAGCTTTGATTTGTTCGGTGCTTGGAAAAAGTTCCAACAAGATTCTCCTTTTTTTGGTGGTGCAACATGGTGACTTACCATGCTACAATCCGTAAAACATACCAAAAAAGCGAATCCAAGCTTTTCTTCAAGGTGCCAAAAAACACCGAAAAACCATCTGCCGGAAATTCTTTCCTCGAGAATCTGGGGGAGATTGGAGATTGGAGATTGGAGTAGCTGATGAAAAAACCCATGGAACACCCTGATCTGAATTAAATTCGCTTAAGCTGTTTGCGACTATGAAATTCAAAATCCCATTTTTTCCATTAACAAACACAATAGGCCAAACTATTTCACTTACAAACACAAAATTTGACGAATAGACACCGAGGAAGGTGGTTAATGTATCTATTTTGGGTACTTCAGGGGTAATTCATTTGATTTTCTGTATATACGGTAGTTCTTAGTTCCAAGAAAATGTTGTCTGATTTGGGGTAAGACACTTTTTGCTTTCTGACGCATTGGTATTTCAACAACACTACCGTTTTTTGTTGAACAACCAAACGAATGCAGCTGCAAAACACATCTTTCTACCCATAACTTCCAGCGCGAAGTTGGAACTCACAAATATCAACACTTGCTGATTGTTAAGAGTGAGTGATATGTTGAAGACTCAAAGGTCATTTATATTACCAACCCAAACTTCATGCATTTTGAATAGCTTCCTAAATATTGCCATACGAATTTGCATCAAGTTTGATCCCTCCCAAAATCGGGGTCCCATATAAAACACCTTTCGCATTTTTCCACCTTAAAAAAGGCGGCAAAAAAAAAACCCACAACTTTAAAGACTTCCATCCTCCCAGGTTGGAACCCCGAAACCCTGTGGTGTTGTTGTAGCCAATGTAGGTGATCCTGGATTCCAGTTGCATTGGAACGTTGGCAGATCGATGGGTTGGGTGGTGAACCAAAACGCCGAGCTGGAACACCAAAAAACCCGTTACCAAGAGGCTATATGTGGGTGTTTCCTTCAATGGTGGTAGTTTTCCCCCCAAATCATCCATCCTTAATAGGGGTACCACCATTTAGGAAACACCCATATAAAGGGATTCCTTTCATAATTGGCGAATGGGGGAAGTTGCTAGGAGAGTGCGAGGTCTCGGGCTTGTGTTGTAAATTTCATTGGATTCAATTGAAGCGAAGCTGCTGGGCTCCGAAAAAGCATGGGGGAAATTCCAAAGACGCTTTTTTCAAGCAAGACACTTGACATGATTCTTCCAAAACATCCGAATACTCCTTCCAAAACTAACATGGTTCACCTGAAAATCATGTTTTCCAAGTTCGGAAGCTCCTTTGTCCAGGAGCTCCCTCCATTTTCAGGTTCCAGCCGTTTTTTTTTTTCGGAGGAAAAACATGCCCCCCCAAAGTTTCGCAAGCCGATCTGGGGGGTCAGTGAGTCGATTTGAAGTCAAAAAATCTGATTTCCCTTACTTTCCATCGAATACAGGTTGTTTAATAGGGATCCTTATAATGATTTGTTACAATCCCTACATCACCGGGTAGTATAATTCCCTATATCCCCGATATACCCTAAACAAGCAGCATATTTTTCGTTGCTCAAATGATTCCAGAAATCAACCGGAGGGAATTTGCCCCTGAAACGATGGGAACTTCGCGAGTTTATACCTTCAAAATAGGGAGTTTTTGATGATGCTTCGAAGAGGATTGAACGACTGGTTGGGTGGTGGAAAGCCAGTTGAAAAACATGCACACGTTAAATTGAAACATTCCACAAAGGCTAAAAGTAAAAGATCTTTGAACCCACCTAGATTTTCTGAAAAATGGAATCCAATAGTATCTTTTCAGTGATTTTGTCCTTGCTATTCAGAGTACCCCACTGAAATTGAACAGCCAAACGCCCAAATTATGCCAAATTTGAAACCCGAGATACATTTTCCAAGGCCCATCATTTTTGCTACACCTATTCGTCAAATTTCAGGGAGGGTAACCCTCCAACAATATCACTCAACTGGACACCCCATATCTTGAGGTGCCACGCTGTACTGGTGCTGGCTTCCTGGCACCACGCATCAGTTGACATGAATGTGGTTCCTTTTCAGAAACATCACAGCAATCTGGGCAAATCACTATGACTTCCCAAACACCTGAATTAAGGTTACTTTTTTGAGTAGATTCCTTACTAAACCACATTTTGGGGTGACCCTGGCTGAGGTCGTTATCATTTGCCCAGACCAAAACCTCAAAAGAAAGCTGGTTGAGCAAAAACCTTTCATTTGAATCCCATACGGATGGTGATTTGTTGTACAAACATCCCTATCAATACTACGTTTGTCGGATCGAAACCTGGGTAGGTAGCCCCTTAACTCGCTCCCTTTCCATTCACACCAGCGGTTGAATAGGGATATGGTTATTGGCAAACCCTGTCAACCTTATTTCATGGGAATTTCAAGGTAGCCTTTTCACCTCCCCCAGGAACTAGCCGGCCTCAAATGAGGCCTTATTAGGGGATGATGGTTCGTGTTAATAAGGCCCGCTATTTCTTGGGTTTTTTTTCACCTCACAGGTGGGCCCAAAGTGGATTTAAGTATCAACTTCCATACAAGATTAGGGCCCCGAGCCGATGGTTTTTTCAATGGAGTAAGTGACATGGGGTAGCCCCTATAAATGGCCGAAAATTACTGAGTAACTGGGGTGAACTTTCATCCCTATAAATGGAGTTATGGGTACCCTAGTTATAACTGACAGGGGCCCATCCCGTAGCTCTTTGCAACTTTGAAACTGATGGTTTCACTCCTTTTCGGGATTGTGCGACTTCTAGCTAAATAGTAACCCGGCTTTTTTTTCATTTTCCAGTACCCAACAAGGATCCTATGGGGAATGGTCTATTTACGGTTTACCTAGTTTAGGATTTGCTTGTTTGATGCTTGTCCGAAGATATTCTCCCAAATGGTGTTGTTTCATGGTGATTTACCATGGTCACTAAGAAAGGTGGGATTTTCGCCATGGAAAACCACCCTTTTCGTATTTCGTACGTCAGGGCCATGATCATAGACTAGCCGTGGAGATAACAAGATGCTGCCCAGTGACAAGGCGATCACGTCCAATCGATTGTTGGCAGTATGTCCTGATGGCACAAATTTCAGTGGTTGAAAATGAGTTCAAGGAAATTCCCTTTCCAACATGAATCACATCTAGCTGGTTGGTGTCATTTAGTAGGGAAATTAAATGTGTCATTGGTTGCTCAGTTGCTTGTGACTAAGCACAGCCCAGCTAGAAAATTGTGGAAACAGTAAATCTTAACTTCAAACCCTACCAATGTATAACAGGTGCACTGGCTGATCCTGTTTTTTTTGGTGGACAAGATCAAGATGTTCGTTTCTAGTTAAGCCACAAATGCACTACCTGGAGTTTTGTGTCTACCACGTGATGTTGTTTGACGTTTTGATGTGATGAGTGTAAAATGGCGATCCTGGACCACCTGCCCCATTGGACATTCGTTCCACAAAGCCTGCAAAAAAACGCCAAATAAAAAATACCTTGCAATCCCTGCAATTTTGTTGAAGTGGTTACTCAAGATCCATTTCTACTTTGCTAAACCTAACAGGATCCGTGTTTTCCGTCCGAAAACCTTGGTAAAGGAAACAAAAACCCTCACTGAGTTTTATTTTTTCAGGCCCCCGGTCCCCAATGTGCCAGTAATCTCTCGTATGATGTACCACTTTTGTAGCCTTTTTCTTCGCAACTTTCACCGACTTTGTTCAAGGATCCATGGAAAAATGGGGCTTCCCCTTTCCATCCTGGTCAAATCCCGTAAAACATCCTGCCAAAAATTTCCCTTGGTTTCCATCAAGAAAAAACCGTTGACTTTCTCGGTCGCGACATCTCAACTCACTCAGCCATTTCGGACCATGAAATAAACAAAATAAGCTTGACATTTTTCCTACGAAATATTCGTCATCCCCCCAGTTTGAAAAGGTTAAGCCATTGGCTGATAGAACAGGATCAGCAAAAAATCAATCAGCAACCAAGAACCACCAGAAAGGAGAATTATGTTTCACTCTTCGGCAAAAAAAAGTCTGAAATACCAAGCCAAACCTCCATGGTCCCGGTTTGTTTTTGGCGGTTGATAACCCTACCCTTGTTATAGATCTGATAGGATCCATGTATGGTATATTTTACCTACATTTGGTTGATCTTTATGGTAAATGCAGGTAAACATATCATACATGGATCCTATGGGGTTAAAGTTTTTGGTTGGTTATCCCCCCCCTATCCCTACACTTCCCTAGCTCCCTTCCCTTCCCGGGAACCCCATTGACAGTCGTCAACCTTTCCCGCTCCTGCCAGCTCCACCAAGATGTCGATTTGATCAGCACGGATGACCTCACAGACCTTCCACTAACTGGAGTTTCCTGGTTCCCTTAAACCGGTGGTGGGTGACATATAATCATCCAATGGGCCATATATACCACTTATATACCAGGCATATATTGTCAATTGGGTGATTATATATCACCTACCACCTAATAAGGGAACCAGGAAACAGCTTTTGATTTTTTGTGGAAGATCCACATTGGAAAATCACCATTTGGAGGGATGTTTAGTTGGGATCCGAAATCCAATTCTTGAGTCCTTAACCCCCCACTGGTTGCGACCCTTTTGCGACCGTCATTTCCTATGGAGAATCATTTGCTCATCACTAAGCACCATCTAGTTTTAAAAAGGTTATATGGATATATGATAAACATACTTGGTGGCTGAAGTTGGAAAAAAACCCACACGCTGGGCAGATTGTGTACCTACAAGAAATTTGCACCCCACCACTGGCATGGTCCATTGTACACCAACACAACTTGGCTCAATCGGTGACGTTGATCAGGCGTCATGTGTGGCGAGCTCCGACACAAGCCCATCAAAATGCTGCCGATACGATAATGATATGACCCCAAGGCAGATTCTGAAATAACACTTCGTGAGGCACCCGAATCAACTAACCAAAATACCGGCTGATCAATGTCCATGGCTGCTGCTGCAAACATCATTGAAATACTCATTGGGTGCACGCAGGCTCACAGCAGCCGACTTGAAGCCAACCTCTGCTGCTAGCGCGACGTTTCCGCAGCACAGGGAAAACGACGTTTCCGCTGCACAGAAACACTAGCCATGAAACATATGACCAAAAAGTCAAATTGGGAATTATTTCCCCAAAGATCAGGGTGGCTGGAAGACGATCCGGCTTGCTTTTTGTGTCCCTTTGTACCTTTTCAATGCTTTCGCTGTTAGACTTGGGAGATGTATATGATGGGGTACACCCTCCCCGAAACTAACAACTAGCAGCTTGCCCCTTTTAAGCCGCTTTTGAATCAATATTTTTCCTTTCCCTTTCGGTGGGATATGTTCTCTGGAAGGGTGCTTCCAGTGGCCAAAGTTGTTTTTTGTTCAAATGAATCTGGCTGAATCTAAAATTACCACTAAGCTTAAAAGAACCGGCAAACAAGCTGTTTGCAAATGAATCCTTTGTCCAATGTTTGATGAAATGTGAGTTGCAACGCATTCAACACAAGACCCCATCTTTCACAAAACTATGATTCTGGCTCTGTCGTCATATTTTACCATCATGAAGTATCATTGTTCATAAACATTACTACATTAACTCACACAAAAAACCAAAGAATCAACCAATAAAACAGCTCACAAAAACCCACCGTAGAAGTACTCTCGCACATTCGTCTCATGTCAAGTGTGAGACTGGAAACAATAGAAGTACTCATTTCATCAATTTGGACCAGTTTTTTAGATCAATGAAAAACCCCAAGGCTGCTCCCTTCCCCAAAATCATCCATCCCCCGCAAACCGACCACCTCCACGGCAGGCATTCCGACTACCTTCCGCCAGCGCTGTACTGGCCTTCAAGCTTCACCAAAGTGGGTAAACTCATCTCCCAAAAACCCATCTGTTTTGAAGGGAAACCCGCGTGTTTTTTGAACCTTTACACCTCTTAAAAGTGTTTAGGTAGGGGGGGGAGGATTTTTCGTTTACCGGGAGAGTACGTTTTGTTTTGTGTTGTTTGTTTCGGATGCATTTCGGCTGAAGAACCAAACGTGTTTTGCTGTCTTTTTTTTTGAGAAGTTAAATGGATAGATCGCGGATTCTTCTCAAAACATATTGTAGCTTGTGAATGGCAGTTTTCTTTAAACGTGAAAACAGCGGGGGTGAAAACAACCATTGGAGGAAACGCTTTTGCAATTCATATAATTCATGGAATGGGTTTGAAGACGCTGACCATAAGGATCTCAAAACTGGGTATGAAATCCCCATATACCGGGGTCATTACATTACCAACCCAAACACTGCACAAAAAATAAGGGAAATCCCTCAGAATTACCAGACATTTGCATCAACTTTGATCCCCCTCAAACTAACAGCAAAAGCACCTGAACGGTAGGGGTCAAAATGGCATTTTTCAGGTGGGAACTGTTAGTTTCAGGGAGGGTAGAACATGACTGCTATACCCTGATATTACGGTAATCTAATGACCACTCGAAAAAAACCCGAGTTTTTTGGTCCTCGGGAAAAAAGGGGGTTACAAACTTGCACCAACAAGTTGGGTGCGGTGAAAAACTCCAAAATTCTTTGATTCAAACAAGTTGCGGTTCTAGGTGGTGGTTTCAACCCATGTAAAAAATATTAGTCAAATTGGATCATTCCCCCAAGTAGGGGTGAAAATAAAAAATATTTGAAACCACCACCCAGAGGTTTCATTGTGGTTTCATTCGTCTTGTTGATTCCTTGATTTTTCAGAAATGTCACATCATTAGTAGTGAGGTTTTGGTCACTATCATAGCGCCTGATATCTCTAGAACAGTTTTTAGGCGAAAATCCATCATCAGAGCCCTACATGCCCCAACCAAAATTTCTCTGGGTGTGGACGGCTTTTTACAAGACAAATAGGGACTTCAAACATTTTCTGAAAGAAAAAACGGTTCTTTCAATCAGAGGGGCAGTTCTTGAAAGAAGTTGACCTTGAGACTTTTTTCATTTCACCCAAAAAATAATTCTGGGCAAATTAGTACAATTCCTAAACCTGAATTAAGGGAATTTAGGAGGGATTCCCTTACTTTTCACCAGCATTTGCCCAAAATCACCGGTATTTCTTGAGGCCGCCGGGTCACACGATGCTCTTGAACACCTCTGTCTTGTCATCCTCCCTGGTGGCGTTGGAATAAATATAGATCTCGAACTGCTCCTGCGAGACAAAACTGGTATTTCCTGCTCGAATCTGCCCCAAAAAACCCATGAAATTTTGTCTAGGTCCTTTATTGGGGCTGGGGGCTGCAAGATCTCCATACTCCCTTGTTACGACAAAAAAAACATTGGAAACACCGAACAAACCTTAGGTCAAATCCGTCATTCCTCCATAAAACTAACAGTAAAAACCCCTGCAAATAGATCGTCCAAAGGCTTGTCTGTCTTCCAAACATGAATTTTCACGGGCCCACCGGACAATGATGGGCTTCAAACCGTGGCATTGCGGGGGGGCGATAAATTTCCTGGATCTTAGGTTGGAGATTTACCATTTTGGGGATGAAATGCTCCCAACCACAAGTTTTTTGAAGATTACACTGAGCTACATTCTCGTACAGTGATGCCCTTCCAAGCAACAGTGGAAAGTTAAGGTCAATAAGGATCCCTGGCAAAAATGACTCATCCTGGTGCTGACTGTTCTTGAGAGGAGGATATCACCCAACTTCATCCACCTTTTGGAACACCAACAACCCCTCCAGTAACCAACCTCCTGCCGCACCTTGTTCGCGTGCTCTAGCAGCGCATGGACAAAGAAAGACACCTTGTTGATTGAAGTGCCAGCATTTTTTGAGGTGCGCAGCTGTTTTATTTAGCCCATCGTTTTCTGGGTGATACCTATACCCCCTAAAACGGATTGGCTGGAACCTGAAACCATCACGTCGAAATGAACAAACAAAAACATCGAACCCAGAGAAACTCCAGTCTTGGTGGATTCAGCATTGTGAATTTTTTCCGGGGGTGGGATCAATACCATACAATATCCACTATGCACAGGACGTATTAGGAAAAACCGCCTGGAATCGTCCACCCATCAGCCGTCTACCTGTCTAAAAAGTTAGCCAGTTTTTTCAAAGCACCAACTGGTTTGTTTTTGAGCCGGTGGTTTAGGTATAAGTATCTAGTTGAAGACTATAAACATGTAAGTATCCTGGCAGCTTGTAGGTATATCTGATGGTTTAGGTACCTTTTAAAATTTGGATATGATAATACTATTTGTTATACAACAATTATTATGATTCATATGTATACAAAAAATCCGGTATAAATATATTGCATCAATAACTTATTAAAGAAAATATTTGATTATTTATTAAATGGTTACAATATAAAAAAATATATGTATATATATATATATACTCAATTCTATATATATATATATATATATATATATTAAGAACATTATGGGAACAAAATAGACTTAGCTCCGTTTTTTCCAATATCAAATCTCTGAGGTTCCTAAATATCGGCTCGGTAAAGGGCTTTTCATAGTTTCATACCATCTACGACCATAGTTTGAACACACCATTTGGACTGGGACTCTTAGACCTGTTGGACCACCAAAACCCTCATGGATTTTGCGGTTATGGTAAGGAATGAAATATATTCCAGGGATGATTTCATGAGCCATGAAATAAGGATATTGTCATTAACCAACCAATATAATGTCGCATGTCGCTGGTAGGTTTTGAGCGCTTGCTCCAATGTTTTCATGTGGGCCGTTTGCCAATATATAAACCACACTGAATGCAAGTCGATCACAAAATGATGGGACCCTTGAAAAAATGCGTCTCCGGCTTCAAACCATGACTATTTTGGGTATCTATGTTGAATTTCGGAAGGGTAGAAAATCACCCAACCAGTGACCCCCGTTTTTCGTTGTCTGAAGTGGACCCCTTCTTTGGTCAATCCAACAAACTGGAAAGACATGAAACTTGAATTCAAATACCGGGGATATCCCAGAATTTTCGACGTTGGTAACCAGGCTGGTATATCTAGAAATCCTCAATTTACCCCACTTGAAAAATAATAAGTCATAAGTTTGATCTGTTCCTAACATCTAGCTACCTCAGCATTTTCGCGAAATTGCTGAGAGATCCGCAAGGTAAAAAAGAAAGTGAAAACTTGTTTAGACTATTTTCGCCATGTTTTTGTTGCCCATGTCCTTGTGTGGTGAAACAAACATTTGATGGGGGTCCGGACAGAATGATGAAAAAAATCCGGCGAGATGTACCTCGCAGGACGCAGGACTGAGCTTCGATGCTTCGATGCCTTTTGGAGGGGACAAAACTTGGAGATGTGGCCAACCAAAAAGGGGTTTTTGGGGATGAAAAGTAATAGGGATTCTGAAGGATTGGTGATTCCCCTAATCTTCCCTAATGTTCCCCAATCTTCCCTAGGAATCCTTAGGATTTTTGGGGATGATAAGGGTTTTCTAGTTGGTGGTTGGTTCACCAACCCATTTGAAAAATATGAGTCAAAATGGGAATCTTCCCCAGGTAGGAGGTGAAAATAAAACATGTTTGAAACCACCACCTAGGTTTTGATAGATGAAATTTGTCTTCTCAAAACTTGGAGAAAACCCAGGGAATTCTAGATGCCCTCCAGGGAACGAGTCCATATCCCAGCTTTGCAAAAGGAAAATCATGACTCAAAAATGCCGGCTGGTAAGGGATATGTTAGTTCCCAGGAGGGTAGATATCATATTCACCACACAGGAACCTTTTCATGAAGTACTCCCCCTGAAATTAATATAGCACCTGAAAATGGGGCCCAAACGGAAATTACATCTTTCGACCCCAGTCATTCAGATGCTTGTTTACCGGAGGGCAACTACGATTTACCCAATTCACCATGAATCTACCATAACTCTGGCCAAATTATAATGTTTCACCAACCTATATAAGGGGATTTCCTTTACCAAACCACCATTCTGGGTGAGGTTGTATGAGGTCGCTATAATTTGACCAGATAATTCAGGGAGGATCGGTTATTTTCGCAGGAAATGGACGACCGACTCCAAGGGTTGTCACCCGATGCGAAGTTGTCGTTGAGGCACCTGGCATGTGGGCATGCTTAAAGAACCAGGGTGGTGTCCCAACGATTTTTGTAGGGGTAAATTTGTAGGTGAAAGAAAATTGTAGTTAAACCGCATCTCTTTCTAAAGGAATCATTTAGGAATTCTTTGTCATTTGTAGGGTAAATTAACAATAATTCCGAAAGTTGTATTAAGGCACACCAACCTTCAACAGTAATTCGACCATCCAAGATGTTCATCTACCAATTCCTACATGCACCTGGGAAAGTCATTAAACCTTGCTGTATATCCCAAGTATCAATGGCTGGGTTTGAGATGTTCATGTTACCCTTTAAGAATAGGTGGATGAATTAAAAATCATTTCTTTTCGCACCAAAGAGGTGATGTGTACACCCCTGGAAGATTAACGGCTGGAACCTACAGCCATCATCCATTTAGAAAGGAGGATGATCTTCCAAACCTCCATGAGGACATGTTCCAGCCGTTAATCTCCACGGGTGTAAAATATGACCTTCGTAAACCTCGATTTTTGCGGCCTTTCGTATCTTTGACCCTTTTTTTTTGGTGTTTGTTTGGAAGCTCTCTTGATCCACCCCAAGAAAGGTAAGCCTTTGAGGATGTGTGTTTTTGTTGAAGGGGGGGTTTCAAGCTTTCGAGATTTTCGATAATAAACAACTGGATGGGAATGAACATTGGGATGGTGAAAAAAACAAACTGAATACCAACCAATCGTCTGGAAAACAAAAACTGAAAGACAAGGTTTGCTTTTAAAAAATCTTCCCTTGAAAACAAATCACTATAAGAAAAAGGTTGAACAAAAGCAATGATGCAACACTAAACATTTTTCAAGGGGGTGATTCGTTTAAAATCCAACCCGTTTTTTAAAGGGACATTCACTGTAACAATCATCCGTATGAGGGATGCCATCTACTAGGGGTGTAGAGCTTTGATGTGAATTTTTCTAAGGGATGCCCCAGCCGATGCCCGGATGCCTCTCGAATCAGGGATTGCTGATTTGCTTACAAGAGATTCGTGTTGGAACCACATTTCTTTTTGAAACTTTCCTTCAACTCAAAAGAGGGAAAAAATGGCAGGTCGAAACAGGACATTTTTGCCGACTGCCAACGATATTGCAGTCCTTACCTCGAGGTGGGCCCTAAAGCCAGCCGTTATAAGTAGGGTGAAATAACTTCATTTATAGGGGTGAATTTTTACCCATTGATTTCAGGCCACTTATAGGGGTTATATAGCAATCCATTTCTAACGATCGGCTCGGGGCCCACCTTGTACCATCCATGAGATTCTTCCCCCTCCCAATACAAAAAAGGCCGCTTAACTTCGGGATCCCGGGAAGCCAACAAACATATCATATCAATCCGGGTGGATACAACAACATCCTAAGATTTCGGGGCCAACGTTTGCATCCTGAAGAATGATGCAAACATTGAGATTCAGTATTTAGATTCAGGATGAATATGGATTGACTATGGATTAAATGTTCCCCAAATCTAATGATCACTTGAAATGATCACTTGTTCCTTTTTTTTTTCGCTCACCATTGTTGGCGCTGACAAAAAACACTTCTCAAGTTGACGCTTTTGTGGCATTACTCAGATTGGTGGTGAGCTGGTAATTTCGGCCGGCTTTGGGGGGTGGTTTTGCTAACAATTAAGACACAGCTGGCGATGTATTTCGGAGCAAAGGAAACTCGATTTCTTGGTAAAAAAAAAGACCATCATCCATCTACATTCAGTAGATTTTCCTGTTCCTATGGATACTAGGTGGGTGTTTTTTTAAGCAATCAATTTGAAACGTAGTCGTCAACAAATGTTCCGGTTTACATTCAACCAGCTGTGGAGCTTGAACCTATCAATTGCATCTAGGCAAAACTTAGGCCCCCTGCCAGGCATGAAAAAAAAACCAGCAACTTTAGAGGGGCGATTCTTCGGGTACTTGGATGTTGCAGGAAGTTAGTAACAGGTTAGTTACAAGTTATAACACTAACATATCCCATTTATAAGCAGGTTATAATCCATTTGCTAACCATTCATCCTAACTTCCTAGGACATCCGGCCGTACAAGGGACGATGAACCAAAGATTTGCCAAGGTATCTTTCCAACCCAAAAGGTGTTCCACCTTGGGATTAGGCCAGCTGGTGTAGGGAGACCCTACCTGGACCCAACAGGTCGCAAGTCACTCAGATGTCTGGTAGGTATGGAAGTCGAGTAAGGTTGGGAGTTCCGAGTCACTAAACATGTTACTTCTTGGTGGCCACTGACAAGAACAAGAACAATAACAAGAACAAGAACAACAAGAACAACAACAACAACAACAACAACAACAACAACAACAACAACAACAACAACAACAACAACAACAACAACAACAACAACAACAACAACAACAACAACAACCACCAAAACACAAATCTAGCGATATGCGGGGCTAGGGTCTCCAAAACAAAGGTAGCTGAATGGAAATTTCATTCTTTTCAGTCGCCATCTGGTACACTAACATGGCTTGCTGAAAGGTTTCGATTTCCAAAAGAGGAAATATATCATTCGTCTCATCGAGCCATGTCAGTCTGACCGGAGGGAAATAAAGCATGGAAACACCAACCATGCTTATGAGATCCGCCGCGGAAGGATTATTGGGATTCCCAGAGTTTGCTCTCTCAAATTTGCTAACCGACATCTTCCATCCGCTGGTGCTTGTAGTAGATAGGATTGGAGGATCATCCCACTTGGTAACGTGGCTAGTCATGGGGATTAGAAGGTGGGCACAAAAATCAGTTATAAATGTTATAAGTAAGTTGTAACCCTAGGGGTGAAATGGAAAACCCCAGGGAAACCCGTTGATTTCAGCCCCATTTCACTCCATCTAAAGTTTATAACGATCGGTGCGGGGCCCTAATCTTGTTTAAGCCATTTATACCTAACCCTTAGGGGGACGGTTCCGATCACCCTTAGTAACCGTTACTAACCACTTACAAACGAGTCATGGGATGATCCTCCCAAGTAGCTGGTCACCCGGAGACATGGGATTGTTACAGAATTCCAACCCTCAAGGCAAACCTGGAAGCAAATTACCCACCAGAAATGGTGAAACTCCTTTTGGATGATGATAAACCCCTATAAAAAAATGGTGAAACTCGTAAACCAACCAATAAACAAATGGTGGCCAGTTGGACTTCCAGTGAAATATAGGCAATTCCTGAAAACAAACATTGGTACAGGTTGGCATTGAACGCTTTGCGACTCAAAATCAGGATTGCGATGAGTGCATCCCATATTAAAAGTTGAGGAAAACATCATTTTCAGCTCCAAAAATGGGGTGATGTTGAAAACCTCCACCAAGAGTGGCATTCGTTGCAAACCCCCTACAAAATGGCGACATGTCAGGAAAACAAAGTACCCAAATCTTTACTTTCAATCTCCAGAATGGTAAAACAATACGCTGTAAATGGTGCCGTCTACGGATCAATCGTAATGCGATGCTCAACACAACCTGACCCTATGAATCGCAAAACCACCCCCCAAAAACTGGGATTTGCTTGGCCATGATGCCTGGAAAAAGTTCCAAACATATTCCCCCAATGGTGGTGCAAAATGGTGATGAATCCCATGGTACAAAGTAAACAAACTCACCTGAAAAACAAACAATAGAAACACTAGAGCCAACATTTTTTTTTGGGAAGCTAAAAGTTGAACACATTCAGTGGGTTACAGGTGAAACAAAATCCCACGATCAACTTAAAAGTGCCGGCGATCCGTCTTTTCGTCATATTTTTTCGCAACCATTTGGGAAGCAACATTTTTCAATAAACCAAATACATATCCGAATCAGATAAATATGGGGGTTGCCTTCAAACTCACAACTCATCCCCATCATTTTCGTTGGGTGGAAATCTGAGTGGGTCTTCCTCATCAAGAAGTGTTATGAGCTCAAAACATTCAACTGCTGCTGCACCGACCCCCAACCTCTCGGCAAAAACGTTCGGCCCACGCGCTGTGAGCCTTTCCGTGAGAGAGGTTCTTTCCAACATGTGTAGGGGACGGACATCTTCTCTCTTGCAACGGTCTGCCCCCCCCAAAAAGGAACAAAACATCTGGCCAAATTATTATATTTCACCAACCTAGATTTTTTTGAAATAAGGGGAATTCCCTTTCTTACCTACCTTTTGGGGTCAGGTCGCGTGAGGTCGCTATAATTTGACCAGAAACATCACAAAAAATCATTCCAACATGAAATCCTGGTTGTTTTTTGTTATTGCCTCGGGGGAGTGAAGGCAAGCCGTGGGAAGCCAGATGTACTAAAAAATCCCTTCATCAAAAAAGAAAGGTCGATACAAACCCCCAAAGATAGCACTTAGCACCAACTAGTTGGTGGTTGAACCAACCCATTTGAAACATATGCTCGTCAAATTTGGATCATTTCCCGCAGTGATCGGGGTGAAAATTCCAAAAATATTTGAGTTGCCACCACCTACTGTAGACCAACCTCTTTTTCGAAAACATCTGGGTGTTTCCAAAAATAGGGGTACCCCGAAATGGATGGTTTATAATGGAAAACCCTTTTAAAATGGATGATTTGGGGGTACCCCTATTTTCGGAAACATCCATCTTAATCTGGGTGAAGTTTTTGGTTGAAATGCTTCTGGGAGCCGAGGGCAATCTCAGCCACTGGGCCCAAACGTGCCTGAAAGACGAGGTCAGAGGAAACGCCATGCCTTGATTCAACACGTTGGAATGCCCAACAAAAATGAAGTTGGCAACCCATTTTGTTGACAACAAAATCATGAAAATAACAAGCTGGAGACTCAATTCTCAAGCCCCAAATGATTTTGTTACAACTTTGTGATCCCCAAAAAGGAACAAAATGGGTTTATATTCTCTACCAGTGACATAGGTTTTACTGCAAAAAAAACCGTGGTGATTTTTGGGGCTGGCGTGCAGCCAACACCTACTGTTGATGGTTCAGAAATCCTGTGAAAACCACCTGACATGTGACTGAAACCCTGCAAATAATGGGATATTTACAGTATCAAACGGTGGTTAGCCGGATTTCTGAACCATCAACAGTATCATTCGTTGGACTTGGTGGTTCCCAAGTGATCTCCCACCTTGAACCCTTGGTGTCTCGAGCGCCATAGAAAACAACCTGTTAAAAGACCATCTTTTGAACATCTCCACCATCATCAATGAATTTGCGCACCCCCAACTTGCTTGGGAAAAAACCAACGGTTTTTGCCATGAACAGCATCTCCCAAAATTTCCATCAAAAACAACTATCAAACGACCACTTTACAAGAAAATCCAAACCAAAAAAAAACACCAACCCATCCGGGAGACCCGGACAAATAATTCAAGGCCAGTAAGCGATTCTGTGAAGGGTTCTTGGAATTGGGGGACAGCTCAATACATCGCTCGTACATGCGCAAGGCCTGAACACGAGGCGATAGCGATAGCGAGGCGTACATGTGAAGGGTTGAAATCCACGGGGGTTTTCCCCCAAAGAAAAAACAACATAAAAATTCATAATTTCAAGGCAACAAAATAAGGGGAACAACAAAGGGAAACCCACCCTGAATAGCACACAGGAAGACACAACAAAACTGAGTTTGATAGAACCAATCAAACCTTGATATCATTTCTGTCTCTGTTAATCGGGGATATGGATTAACCTGCATCACTGTCTGGATATTTAAACTTTCTTCCCATCAAAAACACTAAGATCTATTCCGCATTTTATGGATTCCATCTTAAAACCACCCATGGATTTGGATGGTTTCGGGTCGAACATCAAACACTTCTATCCTCCAGTACTCAATCACACAACTACCGAAGGAAACTTCTGCAACAACAACACTTGCAATGGAAAATTTCCACTATTCATTGGCCAATGTCAAATCCAGCCATCCTATAATCTCTTCATATACCATAAGGTGGGCCCCTAAATTCCTCCATTCCCCCGGATCATTGGAGGTTTTCCTACCCCTTTCGAAAAAAAACCGCGACCTGCGCGAGATCTCCATGATCCCAAAAAAGCCAGCCGAGGTTGTTGTAGGCTTCGGCCTTGGTGCTTCCGTGAGGGTTGCGGAAGAAAGGCCCTCCATGGGATGGGAAGGCAGAAATCTCAGGCCATTTTAGAAACATGAGGTGTGAATGTCAATATTGTTCACATCCCCCCCCAAAAAATAGACTGGGAGGTGTATTACTTTACCATATTTCTAAATTTAGATCTTGTTGGCATCATCTATTGTTCAACCACTAAATGGCGAGTACCTCCATGTGATGTCACATTGCTCAGTTAAATTCATATAACTGATTTTAGTCGAGTCCGTGACAGTTTACTGCTTGAAGACTCAAACAAAATCATATGCTGAACAACTATCAGAACTTTCCGTTCATCACAGTTTGTTTTGAATGTTTTTCTTTCGCTTGGTAGCGACGCGCCAGTACTTGATAAGGATTGTTAGACAGTTGATGCATGACAAACTGCGGTACACCAAAAATATCCAAAAATCACCTACCAAAACATAGCAACCAATTTTGCGGTCGCAACATGGCCGCCTCATATTTTTTGAGTGATGACCTTTACCAGAAGAAAACACCA
Organism: Breviolum minutum Mf 1.05b.01; assembly: GCA_000507305.1. Classification (NCBI taxonomy): domain Eukaryota; class Dinophyceae; order Suessiales; family Symbiodiniaceae; genus Breviolum; species Breviolum minutum. The sequence continues at coordinate 29,468 of DF240169.1, forward strand.
GGATACAAATCTTGTGTCCATCACACACCACGACTTCTCTGGCCAATTCACCCGAAATTTTTGCAGGTCTCATTTTTTGGGAAACATCTTTCCATCCATACATCGCACCCATAAGTTTCACCTACAGAAAATTCTGGCGGAATCTGAAGCTTCCCAAACCAATCATCTTGCAACAACTCCCCCCCGGGGCCCGCATAGCTGAAAGCAGTCGCAATGGCAATTGCCCATGCTTGCTGTCGAATGCTGTCGACCCCAACGTTATGCATCAATAGTGGAGGGTCCAGGTCGTGCTTTCTTTGCCGGTGGTCCAGGTCGCGCTTTTTTTGCAGGTGATGCACTGACATCCGACCAACCGACAGCGACGCCGGCATTCTGCCAAAAAACTTGTTCACCTTCATATAATCCATGTTCCCTTGCATGGCCATAAGTGTGCCACTGCCAGCAGTTGCGTTTCCAGCATGGTGGCAAAGCAGCTCCTGGAACTGTGACTTTTTCTACCTTTGTTCTTGGTTTTACCTTGAAGCCCACTTTCATGGAACTCATTCAGACCGATGCTGTTGTGAATGGTGCCGCCCCTTCTCCAAAAGCGCCCTCGTCCACGCTCGCTTTCCTTGACACCCAGATGGTGGGCAGTTCGTTCCCCCAAATGGTAACCGTTGGGAAACCAGTCTCTGTGAAATGACGTGTTCAGAAAAACCATTGAACTGCGGCGACTTAACTCACCAGTTTTAAGAAAGACACTGTCCAACAAACCCTCCACAGAAAAAAATGATTTTCTCAACCAAGGGCTTGATTCATCTTAAACTTGCTTGTTCGATGTTTGGAAAAGTTCCAAAAATATTCCCCAAGGGATGGTTGTTAATGGTGATTTATCCCATGGTAGAATCCGTGAAAAATCGCCAACTAAACGAATCCAAGCAAGCAACGGGTTATAACCCCTACAAATGGCCGAAAATAAATAGGTAACTAGGGTATTCAAAACCCCACCCCACATATAACATGTTAAAACCTGGCCATATGTATATATACATGTAAATACATATAAATATAAAAATATAAATACATATGCATATAATAAATATATATATACATAAAATATAAATATATATATAGACACGATATATATATATATACACATAAAATATGTATATAATATAAATACAATGCTGTGTGACCTTGCCGCTACAACAATCACCGTTAGGGCAGCCGCACATAGTTGGGTGCGACAGCGATCGCCCTAGAAAGGTATTCGAGCGCCTCCAAGGTGGGTGGCATGGCAGCGTTGCAGGATGGCGCGTTTTTTCCCTGGGATGTCCTGCTGGTACTTAGTAAATGGATGAAATCACCCCTATGCCCCTTATATAAGTAGGTTGGGATACGTCCTGTAAATAGGTGAAACAACCCAACTTACGAACTAGTTTCGACCACTTCCATGGACAGGATGGAAAAAAACACCCTTTTCTTGGGTAAATGCCATCAAAATGAGGCGAAACAATTCCAGCCTATGTTAGGGAAAATCCCCGCGTGTATGATACGTAAAATCAAAAAACCTTGCTGTCACTGCGTATCACATCCATTGGTTTTCCTTTAATATAGATCACTTGCTCGGGGCTTGAATTGAGGGGAGTCATCTTATGTTAGAGTCACGTATAAACACATAAATGGATACAATCAATCTGGATCGTTTTAATCTACCCTCCCAAAAACAAAAAAAACACCATCATACTTGAAACTTGGTGCATGGGGAAGACGACTTCACTTTGACTTCGGCATATTATCAGGTGTTTTTGTAAAGTTTTGTGGGCAGTAAATTTAAAACTACTTCTGTACAAGGTGGGCCCCTGCTAAATAGAGCTACAACCCCGATGAATGGCCGAAAATAATGGGTAGCTGGGCTTACAACCCCAAAAAATACAGTTCTTTCACCCTACTTACAACTGGTGACAGGGCCCACCCGTTAGAGTTTCGTTGCCATCTTTTGCCACACTTTAAAACTCAAGAGTTTTTCCGTCAAAACATCCCGCCAACCGGCCTCTGTCAACCGCCCAGACGTGGTGTAGGCCACACCTGGAGTGTTAAACGGATTGGACTTTCACACGCTGCGCCTAACATAGGAGCGGAACCTACACCATATTTGGAAGGGTAAAAGATGTAGATGGCCGGCTTGCGGGCCAACAATCCCATTATTGCATGGAATGGATTTGATTTGCCTTAAGGCAATTGGATGCTGGATCCCTTGATGCCGAAAAACTACTGCACTAAATCTATGAAGGGTTGCGAGTACAGTTCTATCTCCCGGCATTGCTGCTGTGGCGTCAATACGCATCCATTTGGGAAAGAAGAGTCTCATGGCCCACGTCTCCGTCTTCTTTGGCCGAGGCGCTGTAGTTTTGGCTACAAAAAGCTTTCATGTAGTCGCACAGAAAGCTTACGTGCAGTCCGTCCTTTCGGGTGAGCCGAAAGGATGTTAGGGCGTAATCCAGGCAGAACTCGACGTCTTTTGCGTCCTCCTCAGGGACGAGGTCCCCCACCACTATGTCGGCGGGTTCCTCCAAGGTAAACCACTCGCTGAAGGGGCATTCCAACTGCACTCCCCCTGTCTGGGGGTTCCAGAAGTACGTGCCGTCCTCATACGGTGCTGGCAGTTCAACTGGGCGCCTGGCACGTTAGTTCGCCAGCGCTTTAGTGAGACGTCTGTTCGTTACAGCATAAGGGCCTACAGGAACTGATCCGGCGCCCCATCATGTCACCCACCAACCAGTCGTGGGCTTCCTGCGCCAGTTTTTTGAACACAATCTCCGACCAGTGGGTCTTCGGGTTCCTGCCCCAGAGGCATGAGCCTTGGAGCTTTTCATCGTCAAGTGACAGAATGTCACGCCATTACCACAGTACGATCATGGGGATCTGTCTGCGTAGCAGCTGCCAGTTTAAAGGTTACAATTTTCCTATGAAATATATACCCTCCCCAAAACTAACGTAGCCCATGAAAATCCCCATCTTTCCTGGTAAATACCATCAAAAAGGTGGATTTTCCATGGCTATGTTAGTTTTCAGGGGTGTAATCTCCAAAAAATTTGTTAAGTTTGGCCTCCTTTTGGCTAGGTGAGTCATGAATCACCCTCCCCTCCTAAAATCATAGTGAGACATTTCAGTTGCCATCTGAATCTTCCTTCGTTCGTGCACCCCAAACAAAAACCACGGCAACAAGTTTCGCCAAAAAATCTCCATCGCGCCGTAAAATTTGCCAAGGAGTTAAGATCCTTCGAAGCTTCAAAAAACCACAGCTCGATGAGATTTTCTCCAAGCCAGGAAAAATGGGGATTGAAATCCCAAGAGAGTGGTGGTCTTGACTGAAATTTTCAGGGCAAAGCTAACCTACTTTTCTTTAAAAGTAGTTTGGTTTATATCACGAACTTCCCCCAAAAACAAGAGTCTTTTTTTCTTTTGAGAACAGAAATATATGTGCGATGATCTGGCTTGCTTTTGGGATGCTGCCTATTTTCAGGGGTGGCTATGTTAGTTTGAGAGAGGCTAAACATTTTGGAGGACTCCCGCTCCTACTCAAGTATCTTCTATACAGAAACTTCCTATGATGATTGAAACGTCAAAATATCCTTGCGGAAAAACCAGAAGCCATTTTCCATACTGTTGATGGTTCAGAAAACCGGCGTTCACCAGTTGAGGTTGGTAGTTTATCCCGTTATTTACCAGGTTTTATACATCCCAAGTGGTGCAGGATTTCTCCTATCATCATCAGCACTCTGTGGATTTCCGACTTTTGAGAGAGTGAAACAAAAAACCTGTCACATGGAATCTTTCAACTGGTTCCGAGATAGAGGCCCCCTAGAATTTAATCAACCTCATATACGACTGGTAACTGGGTAGTATAAACCCCTGTATATCACCGAAATAACCAGGGTCTTACAGTATTGATGTATCTTTTCAAGGACAACTCACTTTCATCACGTCCTCAAAAAGTGAATCCAATGCCACGTAAAGGAGAACCCCCAAAGCTTGGCAACTCACCCTTGAAAGTACCCTCAAGGGAACACGTCCATATCCCACCCAACAGGAAAAGGAAAATCCATCGACTCAAAAGTGCTGGCCGGGGTTGGGATATGTTAGTTCCCAGGAGGGTAGTCTTGCAATACCCTGTGATTTTGAAGATTCTGAGGTTCAAAAAACCTCCTCATTTAGTAGGAAAGTACATCACCCTGGCGACCATTATCGCTCCACCAACATTTTCTACTTGATGGTTTCAACCCATTTCTCCAATTTTCGGGGTGGGCACAAAAGATATGATTTGAAACCACCACCATGACCAACCTGGAACCCCATTTCCAACCATTTCCCAATGTAAAGATTTGGAATCATCATCCAATTGAAACCATCCATTCAAAAATGGTTGTTTAGGGTACTGTTCGGAACATCTTGTGAATTTTTTCCACAGCCCCCCCAGGTACCGAGGTTGTTCAGCGTCTGCGCAAAACGCGGATTGCACTGAATGGCCAGGTGATAGTATTTCAACGCCTCGGGGCGACCCCTTGTGCCTAGGTAAAAATAGGTGATACATAAGCCATTTATACCTATAGATTTACCATTATTTGAGGATGGTTACCGGCACCACTTAGCCACATGGGATGATCCATGTAAATCATATGTAAGTTGGTGATCGACCATAGCACATATCATAACATAAATTGGTACCGGTCTAAATGGAGATGCAACACCTGATATAGTCAGAAGCACTGATGGTGAAGCAATGCAAGTATCCCTAAAACTAACAGCGAGCAAAGGCCTTAAAAAGGAGGAAGCTGGATCGTCTCCGTCTCCCAGCATTTTTTTTTCAGGAGTAAACTCGCTGTTCGTTTCAGGGAGTGTAGGTATCGAAGCTTTGAAGCTGGTTGCGATGGCCTAAATGGGAAGATGACAAAGCATGGCAAAAGAAAAAACACACTTCATGGAGCCTCGCTATAAATGGAGTCATAAATCTTATAAATGGCCAAAAATTCATGGGCAACCAGGGTTATAACCACTATAAATGGAGTCATTAAACCCTACCTACTATAACTGGTAGGGTTGGGTTTAGGGGATTTTTGGTTGGCATCCCAAACATGCAATTTTGAATCTGCTGGCTTAAAACGGTCCAACGAAACCGACTCTTGGTCGACCAAGTTGGGAAGCCGAAAAAGCTTCCCAACTGGTTTCGTTGTTGGGTTTGGCGCGTTTGGTGGTTTGGGATTCGAATCGGGTGCCCTTAAAATAACACTCCCTTTCATTTTCGGGGATCGTTACGGAATCTAAACCAACCAAACCCTTCGCTCAACTTTTGGGGTAGTTAAATCCTACCAAAGGTAATGGCGAGTGAAAGCTCCTGCAAATGGGCCGGACTCCTTTTAAGGACATTTCCTCATCCAACCACATCCAACCATCCCTTTGGAAAAGGGGCAAACTTGCGTGGGGTATCATCAAAACTAGATATGATCAACAAGTACCCAGGCGGTTTTGTTTAAACTTCAGGATTTTCCTTCCCTTCAATTCTTGGGTGACTTCCAGTTCTGAAAGGAATTGCTGTGTGATATTGGTACTGTTGAGGTGGAAGAAATCTTGCAGCGAATAGCTTGGATTTGCTCAAGGTGGCTGGAAAAGTTCCAAACATATTCTCCCAAATGGTGATTTATTGGTGATTTGCCATGGTAGAATCCAGAAACAAATCACGTGAAAAACAAACAAAAGATAGGCTATGGTCATCTGTCCCAATCTCTACTAGGTTTCAGCACCACCCGTTCGGTGAAGCATCGACAGTATCACTAGCTTGTTCAGTAGTTAAGCGCCCCAAATGAATGTAAAAAGGAACACATACAACACATTAGTGATTATAGGTGTTTACACTAAGTGATAATTCATCAACCAAGGGATTATGAAGGGAAGGGATCCCAAAAAGGGCATATTATTCGTTCGGGATTTGGTGTTGATTTATGATTTGTAGGTGATTGTGATGCGGAAGTGGTCATTAGTTTTGGAGACAACTCTTGGATAATGATGTCAAGTAGACAGTTTCACGCGGCCAAGGTTATTGTCATGGGAATCTTAGGGGCCCAACCCCCCTAATGCCACCCCACCCCAGAGCAAATCAGGCCTTAGTAAGACCTTGTGTGGGTATCATGGTGGTTAATTGTCCATTCATAAGTCCGGCGATTTTTTTTTGGGGAGCAAAAGTGGCATTGGGAAAATTGGAGGCAGGTAGCGAGGTCGCATGGAAACTTTCGATCATCACTACCGTCATAACTAAGAACAAATATGACAACAAAATAACAAGCATAGCTAGTTGGTGGTTTCAACCTATTTGAAAAATATGCTCGTCAAATTGGATCATTTCCCCAGGTAGGGGTAAAAACAAAAATATTTGAAACCACCTCCTAGAGAGTCATATTCAAGAACACTCCCCCTTCAACTGCGTTTTCTTTCTCCTCCATTCACCAAACCCTCCATTTTTCCTTTGAAAATCTTTCCATCGCCTTTTCCAGATTCTCCTGCTCTTTAAAGATGACACCCATGTTGTTGTAAGCCTGACATGGGTCGACTCCCAACTTGGATTTGCTGCGACTGGCCATGAATGCAAAAGGGAAAAAATGAACCAACAAAATCTTCTCCCAAATGGGTGGTTAAAAAAAACTGGTGATGAATTTGATGGGATCGAATCCATAAAACATCATCAGCTAAGCAAAAATCCACGTCTTCTAAGACTACTACCAATGCTTTTTTGTGAATCGCCACCCAGTTGAAACAAAGGATGCGCTTAACTTCAAAAAATTGGCGAACCATCATTTCCAACCCCAACCAAAAAAAATGGGGTGAAAAAACATCCAAAAAAGAATCGTGGCAACCGATTTCCGAGCCCAATCCGAAAGCTGGGTAGCTAAAACTCCAAATCATCGCTCGCTCCCTCCCTGTTTATATACGGCCCTTTTAAATACGAACAAAAATCCACCAAGAAACTCAGAGAACGCCATGGTAGGCCACTTAAAAATGTCAAAACATCTGTCGGAGAAGGGTCATTCAACCCTTTTTTTTCTCGATCATTGCGACTTCATTTGTTTCCTCCAACCAATAACCTTTCATCATCTTATCTAGCTTTGCTTAGCTTAGCTTGGACAAAAAAGGTTTCCATCCCTATATTCACACGTGGTCAATCCATATCTACAATAACGTTTGGTATCTTAGAAAAGATGCACACCCCGAAAATTAAGATACCAAACATGATAATTTTTCTTAAACATGTATCCCGGATAGCTTCGAACATGGTGCGTCATTTTGGGGTATCTGACTGCAAAAATTTCAGGGGGCTACATTGTGATCTTGTATCTACAATCACATTTTGCTATCTAACCAACAAGGTCACATGTCTAGCAATCTAAGATGTGCCTGGAAACCTGGGGGGTAGCTCCAAATCGCTCCCTTCCGTTCACACCAGCTAGTCATACTGTTGATGTACGAACTTCTGCACCACCTAACATGCATGGAAACCCTGCAAATAATGGAAAATTTACCATCTTAACTGGTGAACGGTGGATTTCTGAACCATCAACAGTAGGACCGCAGCTAAACCAAAAAAAACACACCCCAGCAACCTCGGCACAGCGTGGATCGAAATGCACCGTCAACTGATAGTTGATCAAAGCCTTACGGATCGGAAGTCACCAGCTCATCAAAGCTCCAAAGGGGAAAAAAACCCACCCAAAAACACCAAAGCGCGCACATTGAGTGAGTTTTGCCCCTTGAACATTAGCACCACTTTGCTTGCTTCCCAACCAACAAAAAGCCGAAAAATGTTCGGTTTCCAGTCCCATCTATTTCGAGGTGCGATGATAAAGAAATGTTAATTTTAGGGAGGGTCAAAACACTTCGACACCTTTCAACCATGCAGTTGTCCTTTTTTTTGTTGGGGTCCGGGGTAGGGAGCCCGACGAGTCCGAACTTTCCGGAATAATCGGAGTTGGAAAAACATATTGTCGAAGTCACCCTTCATTACTGGGGGGTGATGCCGGAACCCCTTCCCTCTCCATTCACAACAAACCCAGAGGACACATCGACATGAAAGTAACATGACTCCAAGTACTGTACATCTTTTTTTGATTCTGTTGAAAACTTGGTTTTCAAAGTTTTTTTCCATCATACTGAAGTTAAGTAAAGGTAACACAAAGGTAGAGTCTATGAGTCTGTCATTCCAGGTATTTGAGAGCACCGCCATCTAGCCTTTAATTGGTGCAGAATTTTCATTATCAACAGCACTGGGTAGTCATCTTTGGTATCCACCTGTCAAGTTTATTAGGTCGCTACTTTCAAGCTTTCAATCACGAGCTTGGGACGTTCATCACGTTTTTTGTTGCATGACTTATTTCTTTCCTCTTGAAACTTTCGATCGACACTTGCTTGATAGTAGACATTTAGCGGGTTTCATGCAGTTCTTCGTTGTCACCTCCGAGTATCTTAAAGTGGCAATGGGATCTTTTTCGCATTTTTGTTGAAGAAAATCTTTCCACCCGTGGCACCAAACAAAAATTGCCACCAGAGAACCTTATCGTACTTGTGCATCTCCGCATAAGACACGCCCAAATTGTAATATGCCTTGGAGGCTTCGATGCGGTCTAGGATCGATTCAGCAAAGATGGTGAGTTTCCAAGTTTTCTGAAGATTTCTTTTCGGAGATGAATCTGATGCCCAATTTTTTTGGGAGAACTGCGATTCCAAATGTCAACTTGGATTTTGCGACTGTTTCATGCAAAAGGAAAAAGTGCCAAACATATTCACCCACATGGTGGTTTGATGGTGATTTACCGTGGTATACAAAGTAAAAAATCACCTCAAACAAAGCCAATCAACAAGTTGCAAAAAAAAATCCTCAAAATTCTGGAAAGAAGAGCATTCATTCCATATTTGGCCCCAACCTTTATGCGGAAAAGGTTTCATTCAAATTTCATATCTCAACTGTCGAGGTTTGTTTTCACAAAATGCTTGAACATCCATCCAACTTTATCACCCTCAAGATTCAGATTTTACAGTTGATGATGTTTTGGAGATTCGTGATTCGACAAAAAAAACTAGGTAAAACTGATGTCCCAAACGCTAATGGGTTTAACGTTTAGTGAATTATATTCAAAACCCCACCAAATTAAAAGGGGCTCAGGGTATAAGGTACCACCACAGATTTGCCAAGAAAAAACACGAAATGATTCAAAAATTCCTCAATCCGGTGATTCACGACTGAAAGGATGATGCAACAAAAATGAAGTCATAAATGGGTACGGTACGACAAGCAAGTTACAAGGTACTTAGTATTTACTGGAATCGTGGTACATTAATGGTCCCTGAACTGTTGTACATGGATTCATCCCTAGTACGACTGAAATTAAATCGGTTTACTGGGGTCCAAAATCTTATTTGCAACTAGTGGAGCCCCTTAATATTGGGAGTTCGAATTCCCCAACCTACACCCTGAAATTCTCCCTTTTTTGGGCAGGTCCGTGGATGAAATTTGCTAATATTTGAAGATTCCTTTAACTAAACAACACAAATTCTGGTGGCAACAAACATATAGTTTTTTCCCGGAAAACTGGGAACAACTCCGAGCAAAATTATCGTTTGTGGCCAAACTGAAAAGTTAAAACATGGGTAACACAGTTGATATAATTGATTTTGTTTGCGAGTTTTTCGAAGATGTATTGTGGAGTTTGTCAAACATCCCAAATGTTGTTGCCGCATGGTTCCTCTTCAAAATATTTCTGAATTTTGGGCTAAAATGTGCTGATCTAAACCTGGGTCAATAGCTACAAACCGCTCGCTCCTTGTGGAAAAGGGGGTTTCAAATCCCCTTCAACTCATTGTCCACCAAAAATCTATAAATTGAAAATAAACATCAAGATGCAAAAATTCTCCCAATATGCCAGCGGCAACTTGTCTTTTAGGTCGGGCATTTCTTGAAGCCAAAAAATGAAGGCTTTTACCTCCTAATTCTACCGGTATTCTGGGGCTAAGGTTTCGCACCCCCAAGGTATGAAACCGGTCCCATCTTTTCTTCAAGAACAAAAACGCAAATCTTAGGCTTTTTGGGTTAACACAAAACAAAAGCAAGAGATGAAAGAGAGAGAGACGAAAAGCCCAAAAAAAATCCTGCAGGCCCCCGGCAGCGGTCTGACAAAAGTTGAACACCAAAAAATGTTTTTTTGGGTTTCCGATAAAGAAACAATCCAAACAAGATCAACTCATACCGCGGTGGAAAAAAGGTTGGAAGGGTTTGGGTACCAACAGCAAATTGACCTCTTCGGCAGCAGGCAGTGTCATGTGTTTTTTTGGTTGGCCCCGAAATCACCTCTTGGGACATCCCACATTTGCATTGCTTGGGCAATGAACCAACGCCTGCCATGTGGCTGCGCACCCGGTTCCGCATGGTTTGCATCGTTTTTTACTTGAAATAACCGACCTATCCTAGTTGGAAAAACACCAGCCAAATTTTAGACACCAGGTGGTAGCCGGAGCAGCTGCGGCTTGCGGAGGTGGTAGCCCCACAAAGCCGGATCCGATCTGCACGATGGCCTCCTTCATCTTTGGCAGTTGTGCCAACAATTCGAAATTGTTGTCGCCCTGCCACGCTGACATGATTCAAACGGCTGTAAAATCACACGTGTCCCTGTGGCTCGGGTCCTCTGTAAGCAAGGCTACCATGACGACATCGAGTTGGCGATCGCGGTAGCCAGTGCATGGGAACATGCGCATGCCAAAGGTCCTGCACTGGTGTGCTCCGGGTTTTCATGGCCTGCTGGACCTCGTCCAAAAAAGGTCCGACATGTTCCTGACATTGGCAACAAGCGTTGGCTTCTTGAGGGTGTCTCTCTATCCGGGCTTGCTGGCAAAATGGGGCTCTGACACCGCGTCACTGCTTAGAGGGACGTCCGAGTCACTCCTGCGCAATGAGCCCAAAAGCGTAGCCATCTTTTGCGTTTTTTTCTTTTTTTTCGGGCCCTTGTTCCTCTTCCTCCACAGCCCTGAACAACAATTTGTTGAGCGTAACGATTAAACCCACTACTGCCTACTACCACTTACTACAACCTACTACACCCACTACCTACACTTCTACCTACTTTACTATCACAATCACAATCACAATTGCTACTACTACTACTACTACTACTACTACTACTACGACTACTACTACGACTACGACTACGACTACTACTACGACTACGACTACGACTACTACGACTACGACTACTACTACTACTACTACCACAACTTTCCCTACTTCCCCTACTTCTATTAAAAGACCATGCGCAACGACACTATTCGAAGTCATTGGTCCTTGATTTTGAAAAAACATACCGCTTCCAGAAACCCCGCGCGCAGTTCCTTAAGGACGCATCAAAAACATGTAGAATCAAAACCACCAGGTCCCATGTCCGTCCGAGTCACGAAGACCCTCCAAGCCGGTGAAGGACCCTCCCCGCTTGAAAGATCTGCGCTTCGTTTGTCCCAGTTCAGGCCATTCACCAAAACCAATAAATTTTCCTGATGTACGTGACTATTTCTTAACTAATGTCCCTGTTATTTTGCTGAATTTGAATTGGAGGCACTGGACAGGCTCCTTTCTATGAAGCGGCTACTATTTTGCAACTCATCTCAAACTGCCAAGTCTTGATCTCGCTACAAAACACGCGCCCACTTTCTTTCACAACCCATGTGACGGAAACAACTACCTGCTGCGAAACAACTCCATTGGCCAGAATCCTGTGCTGAATGGATCCGACCAACATTTGAAAGCTGTGTCAGTCTCCACATTCACTGGCTTCGCTTTCCAGACGGTTCGATTTCTGCTCCTTTTGCGGTCACATCTGCTGCTATTTTAACTCTCATTTCAAAAACAATGAACCACAAACCCTACAGCAATACTACCCACACTGCCATGTCATAAATTTAATTTTTGGACCTGCCATTCCCCAATCTAGCAAATCACGAGCCGTTTTGTCGAGCCCAAAAGTACGCCAATGCTTCTGTCTGCTGCATCAACACAAATTCAAAACCTCAGGCCCTGTCTTACTACCATAGCTGAAGCATGTCGACGTCACTGAAAATCCCAATCTGCACTTTTCTGTACAGAATACGGCAATGGATGTTCCAAGCGCAAGGCTCCGACCACCCAGATTCAGACATCATCTATTGCATCTCAAAAGGTTACACTGTATGATGTCACCTTGATCACAAACAAAGGCTGGCCGCACCCCCTACACTCAATCAGCCACACATGCTATACAATGTCTTACTACCATAGCTGAAGCATATCGCAGTCACTGAAAATCCCAATCTGCACCAAGACTAATCAAGTTTGTACCTTTGCAAGTGCATATCTTTAGGCATCAATTCTGCCATCCCATTAAGACAGAGCAAAACATGCACTTTGAGTCAAGTATATATTTTCTTGGGCGTGCTAGTTTCCTACGCGCTTTGGACTGTCCTCCCCACTTCTCCGTCTTCTTTGGCCGAGGCGCTGTAGCCAAAACTACAAAAGGCTCTGGCGTAGTCGCGAAGAAAGACTACATCCAGTCCGTCCTTTCGGGTGAGCCGAAAGGATGTTAAATGAGCGAGAAAGATTACGTCCACCATTGATCAGAACACGTATAGTATAGCAACAAACAAGTGCTTTCCGCCCCAATCTCTCCAAGATTTCTTTCTCATTGAGGCTATGTCATTCTGAAACGGTTCGAGCCAATCCTGGCTATGGGAGAATCAATTGAAGGCATTGTTACGCATCGGAAATTTATCATAGACCCCAAAACTGCAAAATAACTCGTGATCTGAAGCGGTGCCAGGAACTGATCCGGAGCCCGTCCTCACCCCACATCATGTCACCGGGTACCCACTCAAAAGCTTCCTGGCGCCACCGTCACCCTAGCATCCCAGCTTATGCTGGTTTCTTGCGTCTTTATGTTCCAGTAGAACCAGCCCTCCTCCCATAGTGCGTGACGACGATTGGCATGACGACACTTCGTTCAAAACTCAAACCCTTTTACTTTCCATTATACTGGTTGTTTCATAATCTGCGGCATGACGAAAAAGGATGTTTGCAACACCATGGCTAGCCATGGCATTGCATTTCCTTTTTTGAAAGGTATTCAAAAAGAAGGTCTTTTGGAGCAACCAGAGATTTTGTCTTCAAAAATTTGTGTTGGCCGGCACCTCCTATAAACAATGTTTTGTTCAATAACTAGCCGCGAATCTGGACAACCAACAGACAGTCAGAAGCTTGGCTAGCCTCCAAGAGTAGGCCTGAAGGATTGAAGCTCGCAGATATGCTTTGGGTTGGGGATCAACCCAAATGTTCATTCTGACTAGATCAGATCCTGCATCAGCTGCAGCTGTGATTGCTGTTTTGTTCTTGATGGAGCGGGGGAGCTAACCAACCAATCAAGACCAATCAAGTTTGTAGCTTTGCGAGTGCATATCTTTAGGCATCAATTCTGCCATCCCATTAAGATAGAGCAAATCATGCACTTTGAGTCAAGTATATATTTTCTTGGGCGTGCTAGTTTCCTACGCGCTTTGGACTGTCCTCCCCACTTCTCCGTCTTCTTTGGCCGAGGCGCTGTAGCCAAAACTACAAAAGGCTCTGGCGTAGTCGCAAAGAAAGACTACATCCAGTCCGTCCTTTCGGGTGAGCCGAAAGGATGTTAAATGAGCGAAAAAGATTACGTCCACCATTGATCAGAACACGTATAGCAATAAAGTGCTTTCCACCCCGATCTTGGCAAGATTTCTCTCGTGATCTGAAGCGGTGCCAGGAACTTTGGACTTATAGTGGATGGACACAGAGTTGGAATTTGCACCCTCAAACCTCAGTGATAATGCCGAATTTTCTTTGGCCGAGGCGCGGAAGCGCAGCTCGCACTCTGCCTCCGCCAGAAAGAGGAACAGCTCCACATCCAGGCCGTCCTTTCTGGGTACCGCCCCACTGTCCTCACACCGCCCCACTTCTCCATCTTCTCTGGCCGAGGCACGGTAAGGCCACACACATTCAGCTTCAAAGAACTCAATGAAAAACGCCACCGGGCGGGTGTACCGAAAGGATCCCACGAAGCCCCTCCGGTGACGGGGTTCCAGAAGTAGGTGCCGTGACCGGCACCTGGAACTGATCCGCGGCCGGTCCTCGAAAGCGACGCAGTCCCCCACCAAGGCAGTCTACTCAGGGTCTGGTGAGAGGGCAGTTCCGCAAAGAATGGCTCTGACAACTGCGGTTTCCAGCCTCGGGAGCATTTCATTTTGAGCCTTGAGCCAAACTATTTCCAATTGGATCACTTTCGCAAGTAGCCGTGAAAAAAAAGGTTCCAAACCACTGGGAATTGAAATCACCAACACATTTTCCAACCTATCATTGCTAATTCCAACCTATAATTTCCTCCAGTTTTCACACCCCTGGTCGCGATTTTTTTGGGCGTTTTTTAAAGTTTCAACACGGGGCCAGTTATCCATTTATAAGGCCATTTACAGGGGCCCCATAACTCCATTCACAACAAGTACGGCCCCACATTGTATGAATAGCAAAGATCACAATGGTGTGGCTGGAACTACTAACTCATTCAGCCAAAGGACATGAAATGAAAGTTCAAACTTTCATTTTCTACTACCCCCTGGAAGTTTAACAAAGCCCCTGAAAATTTAGCTTCCCAATTGGAAAGTAATCTTCCAGCCACCATTTTTCAGGGGCTATGTTAAACTTCGGGGGTGTAAGTATGGAATCCCCCAAAAAGTTTAAAGGTTGGTCATTGGCTAAGTGAGGACTTAGTAAACTTTATACCCACCCCCTTCCTTAAGGAGGACTTCGAAACAAGTGCTGGTGGGATCGACATATATCTGGCGATTGTGCTCAACCCCTATCTGGTTGCAACCTGTTGGAACCGTCATTTCTTATGGAAAACCTTCATTGCTTTCTCAGAAATGCTCATCACATTCAGCGTCATCAGATCTGGATACAAAGTTATATTCTGGGGCCTCTAGTTTTGGGATGATGATAAACCGCAAAAGTAATCCGGCGGCCTCTAGTTTTGGGATGATGATAATCCTGTATTCTCAAAAACCAGCTATAAGTAGGGTGAAATAACCCCAGGCAAACCCATTTATTTTCGGCCACTTATAGGGGTTTTTAAGTTATAACTCCGTTTATAACTCGTAGGGGTTCCACCTGCCACCTTGTATGCGGCATTTCCGTCCCCCATTTCCAAACATATGGCAGCTAGCAATTCGAATTATGAGAGCAACATCTATTAAAGCATCTGCAAAATGAAACAAAACAAATGCCACCATAGACCTTTTCTACAGCAAATGAAGCTGGTGAATGAAATCACTCAAGATATCTGAGCTGAGTGAACTACACGACTTTAGGGATTCCACAAGGGGCTCTTTAAGTAACTTAAGCAAGTTCCTCAATAGGAAGATCCCTGGACCACCATCTTAAAAACGTTGTTTTCTTTTGGATGAAGATAAACCCTTAGTATAAAAAACTGGTGGTTCGTAAAGCAACCTCTAAAAAGTGATGGTTAAGACTTCCAGGGAAGATCATGATGCATCATTTCTCAGAAACCGTTCCCTAAACAACGACATGGACTCATTGCCAGACCCGCTGGTCAAACCCCGGTGGAAACCTTCAATAAAGCCACCAAACTCTTGGTAGGCGGCTGTAACTTGCCACATATTCATCCCCAAGCCACCCATTCTGAAGCCTTTTTTTGTGGTCATTTTTTATCTCCAACTCCACCTCCCTGAAACAAATCATCTGGCCAAACTAGATAGACTATTTCACCAATCCGGATTTCCCTGGAAATAAAGGGGGTTTCTCTTCATCAGCTACCTTTTTGGGGGAAATCGGTCCTGTGATTCGAAGTGGCTATAATTTGACCAAATATCATGCCAAAAAGCTGGCGAAGAGTTTTTCCAGTTGGTGGTTTCAACCCGAAAAATATTAGTCAAATTAGATCACTTCCCCAAAGTTCAGGGTGAAAATTCCAAAAAATATTTGAATTGCCACCACCTAGGTGAGTATGACTGCTTCAAGTGCCGTCTTTCTATCATAGGGAAAATGCTGGTACCCTTGGGTGGTACCCTGGCTGTTTTTGGATTCCGAATCTTCTCCCCCTTCCCCCCGCCAAAGCGGGAGACATCGACCTCTCTATAGCATCTGATGGCACCCTTCGGGTCCGACCTCGGGATCGGGACAAAAAACCCCAAGAAGCCGGCCGTAGCCAGCGCCACCCATTTTGTTAGACAAAAAATGCGTTTTTGAACTTTTTTTGAAATGGTGGAAACTTAACTTTAAACAAAAAATGTGGGTGAACTGTTACTATAATAATGTGTTTTTTTGTAACATTCAAGAAAATACTGTTGATGGAAAAAATCCTGCACCACCTGGGATAAACTACCTATCAAGTGGTGCAAGATTTCTTCCATCAACAGCAGTTTATAACTTTCAACCAACCTCTTTTGAATATAACAATGATAAACCTTTCACCTAATCACACCATGGTGAAACTCCTGAAGCCCAGGGTTGAATGGCACGGGGTTATAAGGAAAAATGATTCGGGATACCTTGGATCTACCACCTGGTGATGACGATCGCATCCTGGGTGGGGGGGTAGATCTAAGGGATACCCCACATCCCAAAAAGAATATTTCCAATCATCTTTGGATGAAACTCCATAAATATTCGGATCGCGGCTATGGAACTCAAAAACACAGAAGAACCAAGGCTTTGGACTTGTTTTTTGTTGCCTCGAATATGAAAGAATCATTCTTACCAAAAAACACGGTCGAAACATCAAGATGGACAAATTCTGGAGAAAAAAATCTTTAGTAAAATTTCTCCCCACATCATCCACATCTTTGGAGATGAAACAAACATTTTTTGGGATGCAACTCTTTTTTTTGTTTGGGTTTGTTTTTTTTGGGAACAAACCAAAATACCACTCGACTTGGGAACGGCTGAGCTTTTGACTCCCTTCAACAACCAAAAACTGGCCCAACAACTAGTGGAAACTGTTCACAAAAATCCATGGTAGTTCATCTCCGCCTTCATGTCCTTCATGGTCTTCTCCATCTCATACATGCGAACGTCCAGCGAACCGACTGTCTTGTTCCAAATGTCGCACCTATCCACAAGACGATAAAATCGTGCAGTTGTCAGATCTACGCGTTCGTCCTGCCATTTGACAAAGATTTCAATCTCGTATAGCCAGTTCCAAATCGCCCAGAGAAGTTTGTCCAACTCGTCATCATTCATTGCGACACGGTGATGTGAGATAATTGAACCGAACATGTTAATTAGAAACTACATGATTTGTTCAACCCATTCCAACATGATGAATATCAAATTTAATGCAATCATCCAATCACCCTCTCAATACGTTTCCCCCACAAAATAAGGTATCATGAGAGGATTATTGAGGGACAATGATGGTGACAATTCCCATGAGTTAAGCATTTCCTTAACAAAGCAAGTTGTGCGCAGGCCATTTGTCGCGGCTGCTTGCGACAGCAACGAAGGAACCCCAAAGTCGTGCATGGAGGAGACCATCATTTTAATCTGGGCAAATTAGTATAATTCCTAAACCTGAATTAAGGGTTTTTTGGCGAGATTCCCTTACTAAACCACCATTTAAGGTGACCTCGGCTGAGGTCGTTATAATTTGCCGCGCACAATTCGGTCTTCAGATCCGATGTGACTCATCCCTTGTCAAATATTGACGGGTATGAGCACCTTGCAGTCAAACAACAAAACCTGTACATAAAATAAAATACCAAATGGTCTGTGATTAGACCCACGGTGAAAATGCAAAATGACAAGTCGATCCGATTGATGAATTCATCTTCTTCGTTTCCTGGTACGTTCTGCAGCGTTGAATCTCGATTTAGGCGAAAGTTCCTCACAAATCACATGCTGTATACTAGGTTGAATGTTTGGTGGTTTAAATGGTTGACACAAGCTTCCTTCCTTTCCGCAATCCTTTAGGTAAGAACGAACAAGTGCCATGGTTTCTTGACATTTTTGAATTTCAGGTCTTCTCGGTATACCCCCGGCAGGAGCATGAAAGCCCAATTTACTTAAGCTACTGCAAGCCCATCTCTTATGCCTTTGATATGTTGGTATGACTTCGATACCTGTGAGTGTCGCTATTTGTCTTAAGAGTTTCTCCATCATATAGACCTGTGCATTTGCCGATCTACTTTTTGGAGGCAACATATAAGCAACGTCTGAAAAGTAATCAACATACTGAACATATCTTTCCCCAGAGTTTGTGGCAACTGGTAGAAGAGTTCCCGTAATGATATAGAAGTTACATATCAGCTCTAAATATGACACACCCCAGTCGGCTGGGTTCGGTGGGTTATTCTCGTCGATGGTTGGCCACCGAATGGTTTTTAGCCACTTCCAAGCAGTTATTGCATAAGATTTTCCCAGACTACACCCCACCAAATGTTCTTCAGGTGGAGATTGCTCTAAGAAGTAATTAGGGTTTTCACATTTCCAATTCACTAACCTACTCATGGCTTCATCATGCGACGAAATCTGCAACTGGTTAGGTTCACCCGCTTGTCTTGACCCAGCAATTCTACTGGGAACTGAACCATCGACTGAATGCAAGTGCAACAAGTTGGATTGTTGATTTTCCTGCAAACATTTCATTTGGTGCAAGTTAAGATCAATGAGAAAACGAAAAACCACCGTCAATTTATGACTCTCTTGTTTAGAAAATTCATCTGCTTGCTGTGCAGCATGCAATACCTCAGGATTTTCTTTGAGAATTGACGACGATGCTGCCATGTCTGCACATGAGTTCCCTAAGATTTGCCACATATCTTCGGTATTGGATGCATCCCGCAATGTTCTATGGGCCTTGACTTTAATAATCTTATGTTTATTGTGATCCCAACAGTTTAGCAGTCTTTGCACCAAATCAAAATTTGACATCTTATGGTGTAACGGAATGCGTGACGAATTTTGTATTGCCATGATGATATTGCATACATACTGTGCATCTGTGTAGATTTCCATTGGTATTTCAGGAAATCTAGCTGTTGCCCCTTCGCATGTGAACACCACAGCTGATAGTTCTGCTCTGGCTGCCGATTGCTTTTTTGTTACTACACCTGTAGCGACACACTGCAATTGTGGTATTTTTTGTGGGATACCATTATTTTCTTGGATTATCTGTGAATGATTGTCTGGAAGGTGCGATGTGTCCTGAATAACAGCCCAACCAGCAATTCTGGCATTTTCATTTGTTGGGTGCAAACAAGATCCATCTGTGAAGAATTTCAATAGGGGATTATCTCCTTCAGGTGGTGCAAAAAACTGGTAATCCTGATGGTTAGGAAAGACCCGGTTATTGTGTGCAACCTTGAAGATGTCATCATATTGAAATTTTGTTGCAATTGGTAGGTAGATCCAGTTTTCTCTTTGTGTAGTAAGGATATTAATGGCCTCTTGGTGTCTATTTCTCACTTCTTCGAATTTTGTGCATTCGATAATCCTGTGATGTCTTCCATCTTGTTTGAAGCAAAAAGGACATGTACCATCATTGTCTTCTGTCCAAATTGTTTTGACTGCTCCTGTCTGGAATCCACCGGTGAGGTTCAAAGCCAAAATAGTCTGTTCCACACTAGAAAAAGATCCATACACTTTTGCTGTAAGATTAAGATCAAGATCATCCGTTCCTACGCCTTTTCGGTGCTGTATTTGCTGTTTAACATGATATGTCCATGCTGATGTCAATGTTTTTTGAATATCTTTTGGTGAATCTACAAAGACATCAATCTGGTGACCACCTGGTCCTTGCAAAATACGATATGTGGCAAAATGCCAACCAATTTTGGTGAGATATCTTTTTAATGCCCCTCCTGGTCCATATACTGTTTTTTCATCAAATTCAAACGCGAATTTGGCAATTTCTTCAGCAACATCTGGGAACAAAAATGCACAACGACGCAATGCTCTCAACATTTGGCCAACATTGTACAGCAAGGGGTCCTGAATTTTTGTAGACAACACTGTGCAAGCTAAGTACGAACTGGCATTTTTGTGGCAGCCAACAAGTGCACTGGTAGCCGCTCGTCTTAAGTCACGCCAATGTCGGTTCCCAACCACTTGCGTGTCAGCACTGTGGAGTGCTGCTGGCCAAATTCCAGTCTGAATTATCATAGATTTCTGTGAGATATCACAAGGGATCCATCTTAGTCTTTCACATCTAGAAATACCATCTTGGATTCTTTCAGCAATACTACCTAATTTCGTCTGTTTATTGTAATGAATCTCAATACCTAAGTCTTTGGCCGAATCACGAATTTCGAACTGAATTTCACCGTTCGGGAACAATGCATTTAGGTGTTGACATTGTGTACGAAATGTCTTCGTAGCTCCCCACGCCCACGACTTGGTGTAGTCGATATCCATACGAAGGGATGCAATAAAGTTAAATATGGTAAGCATTGCTTGAAATTGTTCTTTAAAGCCCCGAGCAAGCCAGGACCAGTTGTCCGCATAGGCATAAGGAAGTAATCTGGGTGTTGCCAATTTGTAGTAAAAAGTCCCGGAAAGAATGACCATACCTAATACTGAGCACGAGTCTCCTTCAGGAATTCCACAAGTTGAACCAACCGAATTACCAAGTGACCCATCAATTTGGGGATACCTGCTCAAATGTCTAAGTGACTTAAACCAATAGTCAGATACTATGGATGGGATCCCAAAAATATCAAAAAGAAATCGCAGTGGTGCCCTCGGTATTTTGTTGAAGGCTTTGACTAGGTCGAGGGTGAAACCTCCTAGTTCTAATTTTTTGGAAATTGCCAATTCGATCTGGTAATGTTGAAGTAACGAAATATCTTTTACTCCTCGACGAGGAAGTCCCCCTGATATGCCAGGTGGCAAAATTTTCGAAAGCTGTGCCAGGAGTTGGTCAGCTATAATCTTGCTTGCCAAGCGGCAAAGAATTGAAAGAATCGTGATTGGTCTTGAATCTTTCATTCCCAGAGGATTATCCTCTTTTGCTAGGAGAATTGTTCTCGCTTTCATCATTGACGACGGCATTCCCGATGGCCATATGTGTTTGAAAATTTCAACTAAATGGCATATCGCAACTCTTGGAAGTAAACATAGTTCTTCGATCCTCCATCCACATACTCCATGTGCAGTTCCTTTTTTCATCTTTTTTATCGTTGATATCCATATTTCAGGGGAATGAAGATCAACCTGCAATTGGAAATTTGGGATGTTGAAGTTCTGCATTTCTTCAACGAACGAGGGCCACTCTTCCAAACTTTCGGTGGATGATTCATGTTCACGATTCCAAATTGGTTCCCAGTAGTTTTTGAATTGTTCGCTAATGTGATGAGGCTCATATGCAAAAACTTCTTGTGTTAAGGTTTGCTCGGATGGCAATGTTCCTTGCAACACTTTGATATGTATGGTACGACCATGCTGCTCAAGAATCTGCACTATCGCTTCACCAAATTTGGCATTATGATTCTGTTGAAATGATTTATCCTCTTTGATGACAATCTTGGTTATACCCTTCTGTGCCCTACACAAAACTGCTTGTGTCTGAGTGATAACAGGTACACTGTTGAGTGTCTTGGTATGGTGTTGTTTTATTCTTCGATAAGTCATTTTTCCAGAAGATTCCTTGAAATCAATTTGGAAACGTCTTTGGTTGTATTGATTTCTATGTTTGACTTCATTGGCACATTCTATGTTGCAATCATGTTTTGTTAATTGAGCCAATACTTGCAAGTCATCAATTGTAGGTATTCCTAAGTTGATACAATGGACACACTCAAAGCCGAGTATCCATCTCACCCAACTCTTCCCATACCCCTTCGCATGACGAATTGCGTTCCACTCCTGGGATAACTGTTTTTTGAAGCCACAGATTTGTTCATTGTTTAGGTTATCATACCTGCTTTCAAAATTCTTCAAGGATTTGATCAATGAAAAGAGGCGTCTAACCTGCCGAACTTTCATTTTACTTTTTTCCCTGAAGATTTCTTCGGGTGGTTCATAACCTTTTGGACATCAAACTTTGGTGGATTATTGACTTTTGTTTTTACAGCTGATCTTTCGCAACACCTTCCAAAATGTGCCTTAGTCAACCCTTGCATGGGGTATCTCATTGGGTCCAATTTATGGCTTATCTGAATGGTAATATCAACCGCCTTTTCCACAACATTAGACCATGTTTGAAGTAACATGTCATGAGAAATGTCCTTATCTTGACAAACTTGATCCAAGTTATGCTTTTCGGCAACTTTGATATAACTGCCTTCAAACAGCTTTGGGTCTAGGTCCAAATCAGCCCAAGTTTTTGGGATTTGCCACTTCGTTATGTCAGGGTGTTTTTTCCCAAAATCAAAGGTGACCATCAATGGCGAATGCGAATCCATCTGTTTATCATGACACACTGTCATTGCATCAATACGTGATTTAAAACAGGGGTGAAAAATAACAGTATCGTTGAATGTAGCCCCACGGCACGTTGGGGGGAGCTTATATCCAAGACACGTTTCACAAAATGTGTGTGCTTCAAATGCACCGGTCTCTTCAAATGCCTGGAAACTAGGTAATGATGTCGGCTGATCATTGAAATCTCCTCCAATGATATATGGCATATTTGCATCACTGACCAAGTTAAACAGTCTTGCTACAAACAAGTCATTCAAACGTTTGCCATCTTGACACTTCTTTGCATATCCATAAACTGCTACACATAGTGTATCGATACCATTTATCTGAATGATTGAAGTTGCAATTCTGTTTGTGGCCCATAAATCTTGTGGGATTTGACATCTCGAAATTCGTGAATTCATGGAAGTGACAACTGCTGCTCCCAATGGTTCACCCCTGAGGCAAAACTCATTTTGATCAGTTTGATATTTTGATTCAACAGGGGGGGACCAGAAACATCTGAAACCATCTTGAAAAATGTTGTGTTGAAACTCTGTTTGCGATGCTTTTGTAGCCGATGTCTCAGATACAAACACAATATCGGATTCTAACCCAAGTAACGCTTTTTTATGTGATAGGATTGCATGGGGATTACAAATCGCCATGCGAACTGCTGCTTTCTTTTTGTCGGGTCCTGGATTGGTCGCTTCGCCAATTCTCACGCCACGAAATGGATCGAACTTACTTTCAACTGTGGGTTGAATTCCATGGCACACTGCTTTGGAGAACAATGTCAGTTCATCCTTAAGATACATTTGACGATGGTTTGAATCAGGGATTATCTTTGCATTAAGCCGAAGATCTACCTCAGGACGATACCTCGATGGTCCTTTATTGATCAAGTCACCGCATGCATCTTGTAAAAAGCTATGTGGAAATAATAAATGCACTGCAAAAACTGATGGTAGTGCCATCAGTACACCATGCTGCTGAAAACGAATTAAGGTTCCTAATGCCACAATCACTTCTCTCTGCCAATTTGGATATCTATCGATAGATAGTCAAATATCATCTTCTGGGTTCATCTCTTCATCATTCTTTGCAGGATGATGTGCTTTCGCTTTCTTCTGTGGATTCGGTTGCTGGCTCTGGCGCATGATTTGTTTGAGCTCTGCAAACGAACTTTCGATTTGATGATCTTGTTTCTGGAGTGCTCTTTCCAATGAACTTTGGAATGTTTGCGACATCTGTTGGAATTGATTTGCAACCTCTGAACGAACAGTCTTGAATTCTGATTCAACTTTTTTCTCAAAGTTCGCTGCATCTTTTTCCCTCTGTCCAACCTGCTCACGAAGTTCCTTCATGGCATCTTGCAATTTGGAGACTTCTTCATCTTGCTTTTTGAATCTTGCCTCAGTAGGTGCATCAACATGTCTGGTTGTCGTTGCAACTGTTGCAGGCAATTTCGACGGCTGCTGGCTTTGTGATGGCAACGATGTGGCAACATAGTTTGCCCACGGATCTGTGTTCAGACCTGCATTTCTGATCATCTGTGAACTACTTTTTGCCTCTGCTGCATGATTTCTTGGGATGTCACCTGCAACAATTGGGGATAACTTCTGTGACTCTTTGGACTTGACTGGCTTGATCAACACACTCTGGCCGTTCCACGAAAGGAATTCTTGGGAAAAGACGTTTGTGGATCCTACCAACCAAACCTTATCACTCAGTGCTTTGATTGGACGACCCTCCCAATTCTGAATCTTCATCCACTTCACAATGTCTTCATAGGTGGCACCTATAGGTGTAGGCTGAACCTTGTACATACATGTGATGATGGTGTTGTCTGGGATTTGATCTGATGGTCTCAGCTTGCTGAACAATGTCTGAAAATCATCTCTTTTGCATCGCACCCCTCTACTTGTTTTGGACGATGACCCTTTATCTTTGGTTACTCTAATCTGTCCCAAATGCTCAGGATGCTGCACCAAAATCTTTGACAATTCGATTGGGGTTTTGTCGACCCAAACAATGGCATAGTTTGTGTCTGCAAGGTTAGAAGCCGTCTTTGGTGTTACGTACACCCCATTGATGCCTGATTGCTTCAGGTAGTTGGTGATTTTTGAAGCTTCAACTCTTGCATGAAACTGTACACTCGATGCTTGGATAGGAGAACACTTTGACCCATGTGAAATCCACGAACGACCCCACGGTGGACCTTGGAAATGTGCTTCCTCCTCGAATCCTAACGTCTGCAATGCAAAACGAACTGGCTGAGATGCGATGACAGACCATTCGACATCTTGAACTTCGTCACGAAAAATGGTGATTGCGATGACTGTTCCCTCCTTCACAGCAACGTTTTCTTTTGTTTCATCATAATGCAGTTTCACTTGTTTCTGTCCTACATTATGCATGCATGCCGTCACAATTGCTGTTTGCCCATTTGATGTTTTCACTGGGATGTTTGTTCGAAAGCACTTCTTTGTATCACCACAAGGACAACGATGACCTAGAACCAAAAGGGCACACTCGTCACTTGAGATAACGTTGCTTTCTGATACCCATGGAACTGCCGTTTCGTAATCCAACAGAATGACACCACTCATGCCTGTTGCAACACTTGTTTTCACTGCAGGAATTGTACCATCTTCATTACGAAAAACTTCAGGAATGAGTGTCAATTGTCCTGCAACAACTGTTGGTTTGGTTTGGAGATTCTTCTGTTTTGCCCATTCTTTTGTCTTTTGGTTCATGTCTTCTTGCTTCTTCATCATGTTCGGAAACTTGATATTCATGGAGCTACATAATTGTTGCATCGCTAGAATTTTGGCATCCTTAGGTTCTTGACTGGCAACAGTTTTCATGGCATGCAATCCACATGATCTACACATGGTGTCAAGCATATGCGATGTCTCTTGGAGGTCGGCACCATTATTCAGCATAAAGACGGCCAATTGATTCTTGACTTCCAGGATTGCATCTGTCTTGTTACCACCACCCTGTAGTTGTAGAAGTGCATATATCCGAATTGAATCATTTCTCTCATGAACCATGTCAAACTTGGTCTCGGGGGTAAGTCTTTGGCCTTGGGTGACTAGCCTCAATTCCGATGGATGTCCGAAAACCTGCGAAAAGAATGTCCATGCATCAATGAAAATTCCTGCGTGGTCATCGTTATCAATGAAACCGTCCCAAACCCATGAATCCCAAAGTTTGAAGCAAACATGTTTGGTGGATGCGCTTTGCTGACGAGACTTGGGAAGGCAAACAATCAGCATACGTGTGGTGATGCATGTGATCATTTGTTGGATAGGAACTGCTAATGCTCCAGGCTTTCTTGCAATGATGATTTCTACCTGATGTGACTGTTCCACGGAAGTTGGTACAATCATGATTGACCAGCCCATACATTGGAGCAATTCATGCACACCCGCAAATTTCATGAATTTCACAAAACTGAAGGCTTTGGACCATGTTGTAGTCATGCTCAAATGTTCATTCTTTTCTCTGAATGTTCCAATGTCATAACTTTGCCAATGGAATGTCTCATGTGTGAGGTGATTTTGGCAAAAGACCACGTTAGGACAATCCTGTTGCAATTCAATGGGAAGTCCAAATGGGTTAACGATTTGGTAATTCGGGCCAACCATTTCAGGGAACAATTCTTTCATGGATGTCAATACCTGATGCACCAAATGTCCTTGCAATCTACGGTGGATAACAATCCCCAGCGGTGTCAGGATCACAACAAAACTGGCGTCAACTTTGGTGAAATTTGCATCATCGAGGCTCAGAACACTTGGTAAGGCAGCCCAAATATTGATAGGAGCATCATGCACAATATCAGTATCGATGATTGGAATCTTGATGCCATTTGTCAATGTGATCCAAATTTCGTTAGGGATTGATGGTCCCATGACAACTTGCAAAGCCCTCATGATGTTGACCCCTTCATGAATCTGAATTTCACATCTTGTTGTTGGGGTATTGAGGGTCATGGTCACGTATGTGGGAATGTGACATGTCGGGTCAATGATGGTTGCAATCTCGGCTTTGGATCGGATTGTGATGCCCTCCTCACTAAACGTGACACTGATGATGTCTGTACAAATCCTTTGTGCAAAAACATCTGCGAATTGTTGCTGAACGGATGCCTCGCACTTTGCTTTGTGCAACAAACGAACCGCATTGATCAAAGCGATTGATGCATGTGGTACACTGATGCAGTTGCCAAGCAAATGTGATTGAGCATCCATGCAATGTGGAAATACACCTTTGGAAATTCCTCCCATCATCATGAAAATTTCAGGTGTGGATAGGAAACGACTGAGACATCCATCAAAAATGAAGGACCCATACAATCCACCTTTTCCAATCACATGTAATGGTAAATCATGTGCTTTCCGATAACTTGCCATGATGCATGAGAAAAATCGATCATCCAAAGATTTGAAACGGTACTGTCTCACATCCTTCATGGTGACTTTGGTGGCTTTGGCATCTGATGATTGCTTAGGCAGCAGTCTAGGATCCATGTACATTGCCATTGTTTCCTTACTTGGTATCAATTTTCTCATAGTGTAATCATCATAGTTCATTATGACACGTGAATTCCGAATGGAAATGGCAGGTGTAACACTCCACTGCTCCCAGTTCAAAACTTTGGCAACCCTGGACGAAAATCTATCAACTGCTACAATGATGCATCTCTCCCGGTTTTGTGGTAACACCTGCTTTAGGTTAAGGCTTTGTGTCGTCACTATGTCATAGCCGGACCAATGAATCAAATCCAAGATGATTTCATATTGATCATGCTTCAAAAATTGAATCACTTCCTCAAGGATGAAAATCTTTGGCCGTAGGTGGGCAATCAATGTGAGCGCATGAACCCAAACCATCCCATCATGTACGTTTAGTCCCATCGATGTATGAGCCCAGCTCCATGGTTGGCATGGAGGGGACCATGCCATGATATCGATCTCATTCGCCTTTGTATACGTCAAGAACCACGGATCATTCACATTGCATTGAAAGGCCAAACACTGTTGACTGTGAGTTTCAAAGTCCTCATGTAAAAATTCAGCCGTTTCTCTGCAAGATCTTAAATGGACGGTTCCCGCATGTGATTTGGTATACGTATCCATGGCAATGTTGTCGACGTCAACGACCCATACATGCTTCATTGGGTAGTGACATGTGGATAGGGCTGTTGTCGAATGAGACCACCCCGAAAAACCTCCAGCAAACATTTCTGCACACCTGATTTGATGATCATCATCAATTGCTTCACCAATGCTCAAAATTCCGGTTTGGATTCCCGAAGCATCCACAAAAATTGTATCAGCGTCAGTTTTTCTCACTTTGGCATTGTAAAGCAAAACCGTTTCATCGCAATTCAACTTTTCAGTTTTCCACGGATTCACAACCACTTTGACGGTAGAAATGCCATCATGACTACAGTGTTTTTGATTGTGATATTTCCTCTTGATCTCTTCCGAAAGATAACCACCAAAAGGCACAATGTCAGCTTCGAAAATGGATCTGGAAATGTCTCTATGTCTCAACTGTTTGGGTTGTATCGCTATTGTCACAACATCATCACAGGGGCAGATTGACAAAGATGGAGTAGATTGCTTCAATACCTTGGCCAAATTGGCCTTTGTATCATTGTTGATCCATGGCATGACCCAACTAGTGCCACCGCCCCAAAGTAGCGCAACAAGCGCACCACGGGAAGGTTTGGGCCGCAACACTTCGCTAAAGTTTGCCCAGTTAAAATGGAATAAATGGGGTAACTAAGGTTATAACTAACCATAACTAAAAACTGGAGTTATATAACTACCTTACCCCCTACCTTTATAACTGGTTTTTAATTTTCGGTCCCCCACTTTCTTTTAGTCAAAAATTTTCCGAAAAAAACATCCTTCCTTCATCCACACATCACTGTCCATCCTCCAGGTGTTGGTCCCAGTTGTTGTGCAAAGGTCGTCTTGCCACAACCAGGTAGACCCACTAACACCAGTACCATTGGATGTCCACCTTCCAAGGGCTTCGCCGTTCAAAAAACGGATTCCGACCGTTTCCATGGTTGAAATCCATCTTGGTTGGTTAAACATAGGGATTCCCTTCTTAAGTGGCTTGGCATTCCCTGTATAACGGGGTAATATTTCATCCCCGAAAAAAAATATACCCTAAACAACCAGGGGCCCAAATTTTCATTCCGCTATTTTTTTGGTTGATAACTGACAATGTAGGCTAACAGATTTGTTGTGCTTCACTCAGGATCCAAGTTATCCAACCAGTGGGATTATAACTCCATTCATACAAGATTTCATGGGCCCCCCAAAAAACACATCGTCGCAAAAAATCATGGTTCTTCAACGTAGCCTCCTCCAAAAATACGTCCTCAAAAACCATCATTTTCCCTTAATCAGGCCTTTACCAATGAAACCTGTACGCTGCCTAAAAATAACATTTCTCCCCCCCTGAAAACGGGCCTGGCCCCCAAAAGGAAAAACAGATGCGTATTCCAACAACATGCATTTTCAGGTGCTACTGTTGATGGAAAAAATGCGGGGATCACCACCTATGAAACCCGTCGTAAATAGTGGGATAAACTACCATATATTTACCATATCAACTGGTGGAAAACTTTCTCCATCAAGGTTTGGTATGTTTGTTTCAAGCGAAGGTCTTCCTTAGGTCAACCCACATCCGGAACAAATCCTTGAGGTAAACCAACCCTGTGGTCCTGATTTGGCTGGCAGGCAATGATGATTGTAACCTAAGTAAAGCTATTTTCACAGATGAAACCAAACTAGTTTTTTTTTGGTGGATGTTGGTCAGAAAAGGTGGAGCTTGATAGAATTATCACAACCTCCTAGAAGGCTTTATTTTATATAATATACATATACATTTGATTATGTATGTGGTATGGTCACGTGGTAACAGGCTGCTACTTGGGACACATCCATGCCACCGCGGACACCTTTGGCCAGCAACAAAAAATCCATTGAGACATGGTGCTTTGGCTTAACCTGGGGAAAAGACGGTGATCTGTACATAAGGCATGTAACATCAAAAATAACGTGTGAACGCTATTTGGGATAGAAATCACTCTTATTCCAGCTTGCCTAGATCTTGGGGCACTTTCTTGAATTCTGCCAAAAAAATCCGAAACACTTACTGTACTTACTATACCATACTGTTGGTGGAAGACATCCCAAACAACCAGCTGGGATGTATAATACAACCCTGTCAAATGATGGGATGTTATTACCATATCAACTTGGTGACCGCCGGATTTCTGAACCACCAACAGTATTTCCTACATAGGTGTTTCCAAAAATAGGGGTACCCCAAAATGGATGGTTTATAATGGAAAACCCTATCAAAATGGATGATTTGGGGGTACCCCTATTTCGGAAACATCCACATATTTGCCAGCATTGTTTCTATCAACACGTCGTTTCGCCTCCGGCAACACGACGGCAACCAACGCCACGGCGTCACGGCCACCTGGAAGCTCCACATTCCGCTCCTTGGATAGCTGCAGGCTTGATGCTGGAGCCACACGTGGCGCCTGGCAGCAGGCTTCGCAAAATCATGGGATGGCCAACTACCAAACCTCAAATGCTACAGGATTTCGGAACCATCAAACAGTATGAGTTGCGACTACTCAGCCATTTCGGAGCCATGGAACATGAAATAAAGAATTTAAAACTTCTATTTTTCGTAAAAGATGTGAAATCCCCATAAAGTTGAAAGGGGATAAGCCATTGGCTGAATAAGACATGGCCTGGAAGGAGGCCCTGCCTGGTTGATGGCAGCTTCTAATACAGGATCTTCCGGCACGCCAGTCCATCCAGGTGAAATATGTTGGGTCTCCCCCCAGGATGCAAGCGTCACAAATGAAGGTTTGTCATGATATTTATAGGGATTCCCTAGTAAACATGTTATAATCCAGGTGGCTTCTCGCTCCCCAGCAGGCGGATTCTGTTGCCCAGCTTTGTTTCCATGCACTGCCACTGGGACTGATGCATGATCCAGTGCCCGTCGGCGAAAAGTTCCCAATGTCATGGCGGTGTTGGATCTCAAGAATCATATGTTCTGTTGGTCCTGCAATGCCTTGTTTTGGCGCTAGTAGTAGAGCTGCTGCAGTATGCCTGGTGGCACCATGAACTGTGACATGCAAAGCTTTGAAAGTATGGTTCCATCTCCTCTTGCCTGTCAGGGGTTAGGTACACATCCGAATCTTACGAGTACTATGGGTGATAAAGCATACATGGTGCTAAAATCACTTTTCGTACACCATCAGGAAAGCGTAGAAATTTGAACATTGCATACAATGGTAAAACAAGTTCACTGCTGTAATAATACCACACCCCCTGCGTGTTTTGCATGTTTTACTCGTCGTTTGTTTGTTATGTTTGTTGCATCATTTCCCATCATCCCATCATTGCATTTGTTGTTTACCTCATAATTCAAATTACTTGGTGGTTTGACTCACGCATATCGCCGGAGCATCTCATCGTCGTCGAGACCCTCACGCGAAACAAAAAAGGTGACTGTTACTGGGTGGGGGGTAGATCCAAGGAATATGATATGTTTTTTTACATCCACCCCATCCAAAAATCACCAATCCGGGCAAAGTACTATAATTCCCAAACCAAACTTAACAGCATTCTTGGAAAATTATAGTACCATTAGTACCATTAATGGCAAAGTACTATTTGGCAAAGTAATATAGTTCCCACACCATTCCCTTACTACAGCACCATTTGGTCTAACCCCCCCGGCTGAGGTCCCTATATCCTCAGCACTACTTGGAGGATGATCACCCCACTGGATGAATACGTGGTTAGTGATCAGGGGGTTACAACCGACCCATGTCATAACTAGACTAAGCCGATCCTTAGGGGACTTACCACAACGATCACCATAGGCTTATTAATCACTGAACTAAGTCATTTGGGTACCCTTTAGTAAACTAACATAGCAATGGAATATCCCCATGTTTCAATAGGAAATCCATCTTCAAATGGCCCATTTCCCATTGCTATGTTAGTTTACTGGAGTGTACCCGTTTGATTTCGGCTTTTTTGGCCTTCTTGGGTGGTTCGCCCTCCGGCGCCGGCTGATCACCTGAAGATCCTGAAGCAGGTTAGCAGATGCATGACACACTACCCAATTGAACAAGTAAGCAAACATCCACTAGTTGGTGGTTGAAGCAACCCATTTGAACAATATGCTCGTCAAAATGGGTTCATCTTCCCCAAATAGTGGTGAAAATGAAAAATTTTTGAAACCACCACCTAGTCCATGACACTACCCATGACACAACCCAAAAGGAAAAACATGTCCGAATAAGTAAGTAGAGCCATGACAGGGAATTTTTCGCAGGTCCTTTCTTTAGGCAAATGGTTTTTGAAGTTGACGGTAAATGTAAGTTATCCACGTGATGTAGGTAAAAGATGGAAGGTTGCATTCTAGAAAGTATCCTTTTGATCACCTGATGGACCTAACAAAATGAACAGATTCCTATGGAACATTGTGATTTTTGGGACAAGCAAACATCCTTTATTGTAAAGTACAACATGTGGGAGGACACTCCAAAGACCTTTAATTTCAGACTTGGTGAGCTGTTGCCTTCGAAAACATATGACTGGGTCGGAAATAGATTAATGATGTTTGTTTCCGCATGGCTTCGGACAACGTGAATCTGCAAAAAAATCTGTTGTCTTCACTTGGATTCACCAAAAAAGATGCTTGGAAAAAAGTTCCAAACATATTCTGCCAAAATTGGTGGTGGTTGGTTCAAAAATGGTGATTTAATCCATGGCAAAATCATCCGTAAAACATCATCATCAACAATTTCAACAAATCCAAGTCATGGGACCTGAAAAAAAAACACCACATCCCCCGAGGTCTGAAGCACCTGGAGGTCCGAAGAAATCTTTGGTGTGGATGAACCTCCGGTCACAGAAACTTGGGTTCAGAAACGGGAAGTTCGTTCCGGAAGGCGGCGGCAACCAATTGTTGAAAAGGCGGCCAGCTTCAGAGCCATGCACGAACTAAACGTGTTTACACTTGGGTGTTTCCGAAAATGGGGGTACTGTACCCCCCAAAATCATCCCATGTTTAATATGGGTTTTCCATTATTTTCACCATCCATTTTGGTTTTTTTTCTATTTTTGGAAACACCCCACTTTAATTTTTGCTACTAAGACCTGATGAGGTTTTGTACAACAAGGTAAATGCCATTGTCACATAAAATAACTTACTCCCATTTCCATGAGGGACGTCGACTGGGTCCACAGCTGGTGGAAGTTTTAATTCTCATTGCAGGGGTATCTGACAGCTGGCTGGACGCCAAGACATCCTGTTGATGGAAGAAATCCCAAACAACCACCTGGGATGTATATAAACCACTCTCTCTCTCTATATATATATATATATTGGATAATCTACCTATCAGCTACTGCAGGATTTCTTGCATCAACAGTCTCACTAGTCATTCTCCAAAAGAAATGCACGCATCAAACATTGTTTTCTTTTTGGATTTCATTTTAGGTGAATCTGTTGGGTCCCTTCCCAAAAATGCACATGATTCTTTTCGCCACTGATAGTACTCTCAAGTTTCTTTCGTTCCACTTTGCCCAAATCTACACCCCTGAAGCTTAACAGCTCGCCCCTTGAAAATGATGGTTGGAAAACGATCCTTTTGTAATTTTGGGAAGGTAAATCTCAAGGGCGATTTGTTCAACTTCCAAGAAGTACATATCAACGTTTTTCATCACCAATCCCTACAAGATGGGCCCCATGTGAGTTATAAATGAAGTTATTGCACCCCTATAAATGGCTTTATACATGGGTAATTCTTAAGTTATAACCCTCTATAAATGGAGTTATTTCACCCTACTTAGAATAACTGGTTGGTAACCGGTTCATTTTGTAGGTCACACCTCATCTCTTCCCATCTTTTTTGTTTGGAACCTTACTCCCAAAGCTTTCGCAAAGTCCAGGTCATCGGCCGAATGTTCTCCAGGAGCACCTAGAAGGGGAACCGGTGGGGAATCCACGTTTCCAGCCATGAAATAGCCGGCCTTCTTAACGGTTTCTTAACTTAACCATGGTGATCCCTTTCACTTCTGATGGGGCCGGCTGGTCTAAGGAATCAACCCTGATGATGGGTGTTGGGTAGGGCAACATATGTGCTGACATAGATGATGAAAACCATGCAAAAATCATGTTTTGTTTTTTTACCGGTGCGAAATTTGACCACAACATTTGCAGAATTTTTGGTGGTGGTTAACAACCTTTAAAAAACAGCAACTTAATTATACTTGTTGAGGACATCCGTGGCAAACATATGGAGGGTCTCAGCTCTATTCACGAGCCACCCATGAACCTATGTAGCGACTTCCACCCCAAGGCAAACAACAACTAATTTCTGCAGGCAAGAATTTTGGCCTAGAAAAACATCAGGAGAAAAATCCAACCTTGCCCTTGCATCTGTCCCCCCATCCAGTAAGAGTGCGCCCTTTGAAAATAAATAACATCCCCAAAATCAGGAAATCTCATCTTCCAACCCTTGATTTTCAGGGGCGAGAGCTGTTAGTTTCAGGGAAAGTAGTTAGTAAAGTTGGGTGACATTTTTTAAGATTGGAGGATTTACAAACCAGTAGGGGTTGAAAATAATCGAACTACAGATGTTTATCAGTAGTTAAGCCGGACATCCCGGTCAGGTTTGTAGAGATGAAGGTGGAGACTGTTTGCAAGGAATTGAAAGGGTTGAACTTGGGGGCGGTTTGGGTCGAACTGGTAAAGGCAGCGTTCCTGGAGCCAATGGTCGAGGGCCAAAAGACAGTTGCCTCCAACCCAATCAAGTGTCTCCCCACCTGCGGGCCCCAGGTTGCATTCTTCCCAATGCCATACCCCAGAATGATTTCGCGGTTTGGCCACGATACAGTTGAGCCCTGAGGTGTAGTAATGGTGATGAATTTGCTTGCAAAGCAACTCACCTTCTCCTGCGGGGCGGCGGTCGTCGGGATTCTGTAGCTGAAGCCGTAGCTGAACCTGAAGCTGAAGGCCCACCTGCTCCTTGAAGGTCACCAGGTGCAGCCCAGTAAAGTACGTTGACTGGGCTGCCGCTTTTGCTTTTCCTGCTTTAGCTGATTCAGAGGCTCCTTAGGTTGGCATGGCCTTGGTAGCTATAGGTTTTGAAGATGCCTTCAGAATCACTGATGGCGGTTTTGGTCCCACCCAAGATGCCATTCACCACCAGGATGACATTACAGTTTTTATTAGCACATCTCAACCAAAACCTTCAGGGAGTGCAACATCCCAAAAAAAATTCTCACATCAAAGCTGGTGAAACCCTTACCTTGGTTAGTGCTCAAATCCTCACCATGGTTTTTTCATTTGCAACAGGTTTAAAACATGATCATCCTTGGCTGCTCATCAGAATATGCTCATCACTAAGCACAGCAGGGGCCATTGATATGAAACCAAACCCCAAAAATGCACTATTATAAGGGAATTCCCTAACAAAAATCCACCAATAGATTTGCTGCTTATTTGATCCCTACCAATATTTTTGGTCCGATTGAATGCCGAAAATTCCCAGAAATAGTAAGATGAAGGGGAAAAGGTATCACTGGTGATGATGCCCAAATGTCCCATCTGGCTGGGAAAGGGGACGATCCAACTTATACTACCTAGTTATGCAGGGATACTTTCATACGCCCTTAATTTTTGGATCCCCTCTTACTTCACTTCCCTTTGTTAATTTTTGGGGTATATCTGGTCAACCGAAAATTCCGAGAAATCTTGAACAGGACCCACTGAAGAAACCCCTAAACTTGAGGAATCTAATAGCTCTAGCAACTTACTTAGGGGTCCGTTGGTAAGGTCCCATTGAATTTTTGATGGAAAAATACGAAAACTAGTTGGTGGTTTCAACCCCTTTGAAAAATATTAGTCAAATTGGATCATTTCCCCAAGGTTCGGGTTGAAAATAAAAAACATTTCAAACCACCAACCAGAAAACGCCTGCACTGCCCCCTTTTTGCCTTAAACGATTCTCCCCAAAACCGCCTGCCGCATCGCCAACATAAAAACTGGCATCCTTGTCGATCACAATGGAGTTATTGGCCTTTCGTGGGCGTGGGAAACGTCTGCAGAACTACATGGTACGGAGCTCAGCAACCAAAGGTTACAGCCTGGAAATTTTAACATAACTGGTTGGTGGTTCCAACCTTTCTGAAAAATATGCGCGTCAAATTGGATAATTTCCCTAAGTAGAGGTGAACATATAAAAAACATACTTGGACCCACCACTTAGACCAAAATCACACAGTTGAAAAGGAAAATCATTCTCCAAACCTCCACTTTTGGGTTCCAACCTTTAATTTTGCAGGGCGTAGGTTACTCCAAATATGTCTGCAATTCAAGGGGTCCGCCCCCCCCGGTTCACTGTTGTCGTAAGTGGATGCAAATATCCTGGTGTTACCCTTACCAACAACTGGGGTGATTTGTAAGGGCCACTGCTGTACACTATCTGTGGATCAAAACCCAAAAGGAACTGGTGCTATGAGTTTTTGCCGCGATAAAAACCTGTGGTTGATCAGGGTGTATCTCGAAGGTGTGGTTTTTTGATTGATTCTTGGGTTCCCGAATCATGGGCAGGGCTCCGCAGCATGGGTCATGGTTAATCCACTGCCATTTGCAGTGTCTAGCTGCGTCCAAGCGTTCGGCGATGAACAAGTGCAGCAGCATGAGAACTGCATTCCATGGTGCCAACTCCTGCATCGTCTGCATCTTGAGCTTCAAAGAAGGCTTGAGGCCACCTGTAACACTTGACTGGAAAGACCACGTTTCCGTTTTTTTGCTGCGGGTTCCAACGTGTCGTTCTGAAGCATAGAAACGCGTTCCCATGCCTCCCAACGTCTCTCTTTAAGGTTGTCGCGGTAAGCCGCCCTGCGTTGGCGATCCTTTTCTTCTTGACGATGCAGGAAATCGATGTCATTGTAGTACTGATCTTTCTCTGCAGCTTCTATCAAGTCAGCTCTGGACGTTTCAGTCTCGGCAGCGGCCTTTGCCCGCTTGGGCCACCAAGTATTGTTGCTATATGCTTGGTGCTGCGGCTCATTGGCGGCCGAGGCTTTGAAGATGCGTAGCACGTCGCATTCCTGTAAGATTACCATGTTGTAGTACGTCGACACCGCAGTTGTGCCCCTTCCAAATGGCCTAATGGCTTAGACATGGGGGTCGCTAACTACGTACTAGGTGCGATGATCCTCCAAGTATCGGCTTCCCTAAAGTATTCCACCCTTCAACCCCGAATCGCCTTGGATTCCAAGTATTGCCACATTCCCAACTTGGGCTTTCGAAAGTCATCCCGTTGCGTTGCAGCCAAGACCTTGTGGGAAGTGAGGCAGCTTCATTTAATCACAATTGAGGTGGTAACCCTCCGGTAAGACCAACATAGCTGGCTGCAATATACCCTTTTAATAAATAGGAAATAGAAGTACATCTTCAATCCGGGTGCATTTTCCAGCCAGCTATGTTAGATTACCGGAGTAGTATCTTTTTTCAAAGATAGGCTAGTAGGTAAGTTGAACTTCACAGTTCCTTCTTGTATTCTGGATCTGGCTATCTGATAAGAGAGTTGCTGGGTAAGTGTCTTCAGTGCCTTCACTTGGAATCTAAAGCTAAAGTAGTCTGGCTGGTGGTTGAGCATCCGCCCATCTCAAAAAAATGGCGCAAGTCGAATTGGATCGAAAATCGCTAGGGATCGAGTTTTCAACATGAAAAAAAACACTTGAAATCACGAGGTCCCTAGGTTTACCAATTGATCAAACAAACATCCGCTGAAAAACTTAACTACCCTCCTGTTTTACCGGCTAAAACCAACAGCAAAAAAACCCTGAAAATAGGCGGAGGTAAAAGTCTCCCTTTACAGTTGATATGGTATTTAATACCTTATTATTTTACAGGGTTTTATACAGCCCAAGTGGTGCAGGATTTCTTTCATCAACAGAATTTCACCCAACTTGCTACTAGTCTTTACTAGCTTCCAGCGCAGACATTGTACACTCCCAAAAGCTAACATGGCTAAAAATCCCCATGTTCCAATAGGAAATCACATCTTCGTTCATGGTGGATTTTCCAGCTGGCCATGTAAAGCTTTCAGCTGGGTGGGCAATTCTTGGGGGAGGATAGCCCTTAGATTCACCACCTGAGCCATGAGAAAAACGGCCTTACTTTCCATTGCACTCATTGTTTAATAAAGATTCAAAAATAATGGTTTATTGTAATCACCATACAACTGGGTAGTATTTCACCCCCTTTCTACCCTAAAGAACCAGTTTTTTTCTTGACTGCTCACCTTTTTTCTAGGTGACTTCCCTCTTCGCTTGGCGACTTTTTGAACTTGCCAAGGGGCGAGGATGGGTACTTTGACCTCTTTGAGGAAGGCATCCTTAGGGTGTTTTCGGTCGGGCCAGGTACTTGGAGGATCATCCCAGCTAGTAGGTAATTGGTAACCATGGTGATCGTTGTTGTCCCCTAAAATGTTGAAAACCTCCGTGTGATATTGCCATGATTCCTGTTGTCAACTTGGGTTGGGTATCAATCATCTTCAACGCCCCGGATTTCAGGGGTAACCAAAATTCCAAAACATAGAAATATTAGAAATCCGTGCGCCAAAAACGAGGCGTCATTCAAGGGTGAAGTTCATTTACTGACTCACGATTTCAGCTGCAAACCTGTTTGTGTTTTCTTGGCTAAAAGTTGATATTGTGTGGCTTTGGTGCATGAATCAATCTCTCAGAACCCAACTACTCTTCCTCCAACAATCATGGAAGTTGGAAATGCGTTCTGACTTAAGACTTGCTCGCTTTCCAATCGGCTCATTTTCCATTTCCATGATTCTGAGACGAGTTTGGTAAACTCAACTCAACTCATTTTTCGGAGGGTTAAAACCTGGCTCAAAAGCGTATTAAGGGAAGGAATTCCTGTTGGGTTAAGATACATTGGTGACTAATTGACCTAACCCTGTGATTTTGAGGATTCTGGGGTTCTCATCACACCCCCTCAGTAAGTGTTCTGCCAGTCACCTAGGGCCTGTAACTGTTGCGGTGTAAATTGCATCAGGTGACCTAGCGTTGGAAAGAGTCGGTGCCAAGCTGTAGCTCTTTAAGAGTTCGGGGTTCTTTGAAGGCATTCCTGAAGCAAATTTGTGCAGAGCCAAGGATGTCCTACCTCCAGGATTTCTTCTGCGTGGCCGCTGCTGCTGCTGGAGAATTAAAATAAGCGCCATTGGCTGGTTTTGTGGCCAGAGACAGAATCATGGATGCACATGAAATTTCCATTCTAGATTCTATAGAGGAAGTCTGGCGCCGCCCATACCCATGTTGTGCCATCCAAATCCTTAGCTAGCCATTACTCTCGGGAAAAGCACACACCGCACTTGGCCTGTTTCTCCGTGGTGGCAAAGCCTGCCACGCTTTAAGCCAGTGTGTGGCCCAAGGCCAGCCATTCAGGAACACTGCCGGGATGCCATAGTGGAACCCTCCACGTAGTTTACGCTGCTTGCCCCTCCGACAAAAACAATGTCACGCAACTCAATTTTGTGGAGGCTGGGTGACCACCTTACCTTTGGAGCCCCCAGATTATCCGATTATCCATGGAAACATGAAGGGTTCTAAGTTTTTAAGCTTTCAAAAAGATGGGTGAAAATATATGACCCCCTAAACACACAAAAGGTTGCAAATTGTGGGACTTTCCCCCATCAAAATAGGGAATGGTTGAAATTTGACCAACCTAACGGCCTTTTGGGGGGGTTATTACTTAATTACCCTACTTGGATGTCCATGTAAGTTCGTAACTAGTTCATAAGTTGGTTTATTTCACCTACTTAAGGGACGTATCCAACGATACCTAGGGGTGTTATTAATCCAGTTACATCCAGTACCAGCAGGACATCCCAGTTTTGTCTTCCTTGCAGCTCAGTTGCCACATAGCCTTTGAATGCCGTAGATCGCTTACCATCTAAGGCGCTCCTGAAGAGGCTTCGCGGAAAGGGTTTGATGATCGGAGCAGTGGGCTTTTTTTTCACCCAAATATAGGGAAAATTAAGGGATGATGGTGGTTAAATAATCCCCCTCATAAGGCCGGAAGTTAGAAACATGTGTTATTTCACCTACTTATAAATGGTTAGTAATATTGGGATTATAACCCATTGATCCGATCACCATTTGATCCTAGCTTTCTGAGACATTTTTTTTTGTGGAAAACGTCCAGTAATGGTAAATTGCTGGTTTGGTGCCCGGTGGTTTGGGATTCCCAGGCCTATACCCCTAAGTAATAATCAATCTCTTCTATGACGGGATCTCAGGAATCCAAACCACCAATTTGCCATTAGCTGAAAACCCCAACCAAAAAAAAACTGGTGGGTCTAAGAGAACCCCAACATACCCCACTTTTAGGCGACGGATGGTGGGCTTCAGAATTCCTTGGGCCCTAAACTTCGCTATCAAAATGACGACCATAATGGGGGCTTTCTTTAGATAGAATGGAGCCATGAAGAAGAAAAACGGCCGGATACTTTCTATGACATCCTGGTGGTTTAATCCGGGATACTTATCATTCATAATGGTTTATCACGATCGGCACATAACTCGGCAGTAGAATCACCCCAAAAAAACCTACACAAACAGCTTTTTTTCATTGCCCAAATGGGCTTGAAACTTCCCCCTCAATTTTCGGGGTGAACATTCCCAAAATAATTAACTAGTTCAAACGAGCACCTAGTTTTGTTCCTTCTCATCTGCAGCATCTCTTCCTGAAACAAAAACAGAAGATGCGATTGAACAAAAGGTAGGTTGGAAAAAACAACAACACATATACCCCAAATCATGGTTTACTGGTGATAAACAAAACTTATCTGAAAAGCAAATCCAAACTGGGTTGGATGAAAAGAAAGAGTAACTACTTTTGTCTTTAAATTTGAAACCCTAAATCCACAAAACAGGTGCCAAAAAACCCACATCTTGTCATCATGCACACCAAGCTTTTACCCTCCCTGAAACTAACAGACAGTTCGCCCCTGAAATAAGGCTTCCCAAACGGAAGCCTAGTTGGTGGTTTCAACCCATCTGAAAAATATGAGTCAAAATGGGTTCATCTTCCCCAAATAAGGGGTGAAAATAAAAGATATTTGAGTTGCCACCACCCAGAAACGAACTCATCTTCCAACCCATCCATTTTGCAGGGGAGGTTTCTTGTGGCAGCACAAAGACTCGACCGTTGACCGTCCTGATGTTGCCTTGATTGGTAAAGATCACCAACCTCACGAGGGGAAGGAAGCAACCCATGCCAATGCCGAAATAAGGCGCTAATAGAGCGCCTTTTTAAGGGAAACCAATGGTTAATAGTCCATTAAGAAGGCGTTATTTCTTGTGCCATATCTCATCTTAGCATATCTCTTGTGCCAGTCTTCTCGATCTTATCGAACTGTGTCTATTGTATTATATCTTGTCTTGGCATTTGTTTTTTCCGTATCACACCCCTCAGTACGCATATTGCCCAAATTTCCGTATCCTGGACTGTGCATCTAGTCTGTCACACCTGATGGAAAAAATC
Source organism: Breviolum minutum Mf 1.05b.01 (assembly GCA_000507305.1). Classification (NCBI taxonomy): domain Eukaryota; class Dinophyceae; order Suessiales; family Symbiodiniaceae; genus Breviolum; species Breviolum minutum. The sequence goes on from DF240169.1 coordinate 70,596, forward strand.
TTTTCTTTGGCCTTGGGCCTTGATATTGAATCTTGACATATCCATTATTGATGTCATTGTCTTATGTGTCCTTCCAATCAGATTCATCATATCCATCCTACTCACTATAATTGGATTCTTCGGTACGTCCGCTTTCTCCATTTTTGGGAAAAATTGTTTCTCGCAACAACAAAACCTTTAACATACTCCAAAAGGCAACACAAAACAATAGCCCAAAAATCGAATCTTAGGTTACAAAAAAAACACACAAACGTTTCAAGGAAAAAAAACAACATAAACCATCTTAGGACTCTTTAAGAACAAAAGAAAACTCCCACATTTTAACATATATTGGGCCCTGTATAAACACTAGTTTACCGGAGATAGTGAAGCTTAATAGCGAGCCCCTCGAAAAAAAACCCACTGTTGCAGGTTTTGGCAACCCTCGAAACAAATATAATATATTCAAGATCTGCAAATTGTGAAGATTCGTTACACACTTGATCCTGCCTGTCGTTTTTGTGAGATACTGTTGGTTAGAAATCATCAAATCATATTTTGTTGCGTCAACTTTGAACTCACGTTTGTATTTCTAGCAGATTCTAGCAAAAATGTTATTCCAAGTGCAGGCAGAGTTCCTTGTGCCTGAAAAAACCCATCAGAACTTCACAAAGAGTGCAAAAACAAGCATTGGAACACTGATGTTTCACCAGCGAATGCATTGATTCTATCCATTAATGCAATATATAGCGGTTTGCCTTCTTTATTACACCCTTCCTGGTGACTTCAGGAGGATTAATCAAAAAAACAATGATTGAAACTAAACCCTTACTCAGCCATGAAAGGGACTAGGAGTATAAATCTAAAATCAATTTTGCCTACAAAAATTGTGGCTGAGTGAGTTCCCAACAACTTCCGAACTGAACCAACCTTGTCTTTAAAACCACTGGTCAAGCGAATCTGCCCCCCCCAAAATGTGTTTCTTTCAAATACCCAGCATCTCAGCTCCCCAAAACATACTCAACCCAAAACCCTTAAAACCATCCAACAACATGCAACGTCGCAAACACCCCAACTACTGTAGTTGGGTAGTTTTTTGTCCCAAAAAGCCCGAAGAAAAAAGATGCCCGCAAGCCGTTGAAGGCATGGACTTTGGGTAATCTTATCGAATCTTCCCAAAACAAGTTTCGGGGTCCGAAACTGCCGAAACATATGGGTGTTTCCAAAAACAGGGGGTACTCCCCATTTCACACCCCAAGTTTTGATCATTTTTAGTAGGAAAACCCATGGGTTTGTTGGGGAAAAAACCCACCATTTTAGGAAAGTTGCCCCCATATGACGTGAAACCCACGCATCCCAACTTGTGACGCCTGAAACCCTGCTCATGCAATTCCTTCAATTTCTTCGGCACCCTGAGGCTTGGGGGCAAACACAGAAGGAGAAAACGCTTTCAAAACGAGAGACCATGAACCTCATAAAAAATCCCTGAAAGAAGGGAAGTTTTCAAAATCCATGGGGTTTTGAGTTTCAACACCTGAAAATTTTGGAAAAAAAATCAAGCCACCACTACCAGGATGCGGATTGCTCAATCACTACCGGGGATTTATGGGTATTTTTAGTAATCCTGGAATCCCGTTGGCCAAACCAACTCATTTGCCACCATCCCAGCAACGAAGGTGAAATAGATCCCAACCCAAAGTTACATATGCTTTTTTTGATTTGCAGAGGAACCAACACATGGCAACCCTTAGGGAAAACCCCGCTAAAAGTTAAACGTTTAGTGGGGCCCACATGTAAAATCCCACGATCAACTCAAAGGAGTGCCGAAAACACATGTAAAAAACGTAGGGAAAAAGGCAATCATCTAAGATGTGCCAGGAAATGATACGGAGTTGTAGTAGATAAATCAACCAATTCAACCAGTTTTTTTTTATTGCTCATGTCATATCAGTAGATCCCAAAAAACACAAGCCGTTTGTTGCGATGAAGCCATGATCTAAGCCTTCGGCGATGAAGCTGGGGGGGTCATCAAGAAATGCTTAGGCACCATCATGGGTCTTCACTTTCAGCACCATTTTCTTGTACATCATCTTTTGTTTAAAACACATTGCCTTTTTTGCATCTCCTCCGCCCAATATTGTACATAATCGTCTTTTTGTCAAAAGAAACATAGGGTCTGTTTTTGGATCCTTCTGCAAAGGAGTGCGCGATCAAATTGATGGTATTGAAACCAACAGCAAGTTTACCTCTGAAGATAGGCAAAATCGCAACTTCCAACCACTAATTCTCAGGAGCTTTTTATCGTAGTTTCAGGGAGGTCAAACACCCAGTTACTATATACCTTTGGACCCCAACACCAATATGAAAAATGAACATGTTTTCAAATGCTTTCAGTTTTAAGCCCTAAAAAAATATGGCTAAACAATTCAACCCCCCCACAAAAAAAACTGGAAAGTTGTTGGCTCCGTGGCCAACCTCCATGGCCAACTTTCGAATCCCAACCCCATGGCTTCCCGGACGCTGCATTGTAAAAGATCCAATCCGATACCGTCACGTGATACCCTGAACCAACGCCACAGCTGATGAAAAAACATGCATCAAACGCCAAATTGTAACTAGTTGGTGGTTTCAACCCATCTGAAAAATATTAGTCAAAATGGGAATCTTCCCCAAATAGGGAAGAAATACAAAAAATATTTGAAACGACCACCTAGATAATATTTCACCAACCTTCCCTTCTCTGAAATCTTCCGGGATTTCCCTTACTAAAAAAACCGTTTGGGGTCCCAGGTCGTGTGAGGTATAATTTGATCAGATGGCATGAGCTGATGACCCGGAAATCTCCAAGATTCGCATGGATTTTTTCCATGCCGGTTGGGTCGGACTCCCTGATAGTAGGGAAAACGATTTCATCACCACACGCTTGGATGAGGCCGAGAGGAGTGCAGAGAAATGAGCGAGAGCCATGACAACAACACCGCCCTCCACCTGGCTAACCATCCTGAATTCATCCACGACCTGAAACGCAGGGCACGGAAGCCTCGTCACAGGTCCTGCCGACGCGTCACAGCCTGGGTTCGCACCCATAGTCATCGGTCCATCTGGAAATTGATGCCCCGAAGCTTGCGGTTCTATTGCCTCCGGCGTGCATCGTGGCGCCAGCTTCGAAAATGACCTGTCCTCCCTCAGCTGGCATGACTCTTAACAAGATCGCGTCTAAAAGACTGACTTCCTGCACCATTCCTCGTTGCTGCACGATCGATCGGGACAATGACCAGGCCATCCAAATTCTGGATTGCAAGTGTCTGGTGTTGGGACCACTGTTCCTCCTTGCTGGCGATGTGATCAACCTCAAAGAGAGACCGGGCCAGTGCACAGGCATGCCAATACATGAGGGCATTGTTGGGATGACAAGCTGCAAAATCCCTATCGAATCATACGGGGTAGTAAAAGAACAACATCCTTCAAAAACTGAAATAGATCAACCATTCAACCAGATGTTTTTTTTCACTGCTCATGTCAGGATTTGTTTGCTTTGTTATCCCAAGTACTCTGAGATTTCAAAGGGATTGTCACTTCAAATCAACCTTTACCACTTATCAGCCATTGGGTTAAATGCATAAAATGATACTCTTTTCCTGGCAAGTCTTTCTGGCATTTTTGGGGTTTCAGTAGGCGTGATGCATTTGAACCCATTGGTTGCGCAAGTTCTTGGATGATGAAACGGAGAAATTCAAGAAAATCCCCAAGCAAGTTCACGTTTTGACTGTTGGAAATAAACAAACTGTCGTGGGACATTGGGGATTCATTGATTGATAAGCTTATACTCAGGCGCTGTTTTTTTCTGAAAACTTGCAGATGAGAGAATCCCTCAACAGAGGGGTCATGAAATATGACACCAAGGCCCCAAACAATGCACAACTTCAACAGGCAAACTCTTCAAAATGACCATAGATGAGTCTCATGTTTAATGATCCCTGGACTCAACATTACCTACAAAAACACCCCCGGTAACAACAAAAAACCTACCGAAAGTGCCTGGTGCGCCAATTTTGCTAGACACCAAGGTGTCGTTCAAATCAAATCCAGCTACCTGAGCAGTGATCTATACAGTCCCCATGGTGATTTGCTGTAAAAAAGGGGACTATAATTGGAGGATCAACCAATTTAGTAAGTGGTTCATAACCATGGTGAGTCCTCTAAGTAGGTTTAGTCTAGTTAGAAATGGGTTGTAACCCCAAAACCCCGAGCACTTACTAAGTGGGGTGATCTTCCAAGTACTACCCAGTTCGATAGAGATTGTAATAAGCCAAGAAAGGGTGCCTTTCTGAACCAATCAGGATGACTCATGGTTCATGTCATGTCAGGGTATTGTTTCACGTTGATAGGTTGTAGAGAGGGAACCTCAAGGAGTGGAATCTCAAAGACAAGGGGTCCAGCAATATGCAAGGTGGGCCCCGGAAAACCAGCTATATATAGGTAGGGGCCCCATAACTCGTAGACATAGTGCAAAGTAGTCGGTAAAGACGACATATCCATCTTGAGCCTAAAAATGAATGTAAAATCAACCCATCAACAATTGACCAAATCACAATCTTCTTCAAAAAGACTACTCACGGCTTAACGATGCTAAATGAGACCGCACAGACGCCGATGATTGAGCGACGCATCATCTTCTCGACTTCCTCCACCATGCAACTGACACTCTCATCATCAGCAGGAAGAGGTGCTTCGTCAACGCCAGCGATGAAACCCTCGAAGACATTCTTCAACTCACACCCACGATGTGTTTTGTTGTAGAGATCTGTGTGAGCCTTGACTACATCTTTCCAATTCTTGATAATTTCATTGGCATTGTTTCTGTTCCGTCAAAGTGCGGATTTTGCAGCATCAGCAACTGCGGTTTTTGACAAACCACGAAGCAAATCTCCACTGGGTGGAGTGCGAGAGGTCTGCAAAAATACATTTTTGTCTCCAGTCAGATCGCAAGGATGAATATCTGAAGCTACCTTCAGAACCAAAAAGCCTTAGATAGTAACTACGGTAAATCATAACAAAAAAAGTAACTCCAGTTGCTCCCCCAAAATACCATCCTTTGACTGGGGTAAACAATGGTAACTCTAAGTTGTAAGTTCACAATGTTGAATTAACCAACCGGCGTAATAATCAACTAACTCTGGGTAATCTTGAAACATACTTCACCAAACCCACCACATGAGCCAACCTGAATTACAGGTATCTTTGGGGGGGATTCCCTTACTTTTTGCCACAATTTGGGGTGACCAACCGGCGGGAACAGGTCGTTCTAATTTTGCCCAGAAATGCTAATGCTTTACATTTTTGTTGTTGTGTTTTTTTTTTTCCCTCCCCCCCCCCCCAAGTGCTTCAACTCCGCGGTCAGGCATTGAAAACAAGACACGAAAAAAAACAGCGATGAAAATAAAGCCACACCCCCCCAAAAAAATACACCGGCTGGTTGAAACCAATAATTTTTGGAAATGAAATTTTAATCCCTGAAGTTTAATTTGGTTCACCTGAACATTTTCAGCTTCCTTGGAAATCTCGAAGATTTCCGAACTTGGAAACCCATCATTTTTTCAGGTAAACCATTCCTTCAATTTTCGATGAACTATCCCACTTGGATGTCCCGGGATGAGTTAGTACATGGTTTGTAAATGGGTTATTTCACCTACTTATAAATGGAATATATCATAAACTCCAAAATCACTCCCCTATTTTCAGAACTTAGGTCGTAATTTGGGTTGACGTCGGTTGACGTCGCTCTAATTCGGGCAGACCCATTGATCCTAAGCTTCGATCCGAATCGCACTTCCTTCCTTCACGGGACATCCAGAGGCACTTCGGGGACCACTTCCCCTCAACACCCCTTCACTCGCCACCCGAAGCGGCAAAGGGCCTTTGAACCGGCTTTGGAAGCACTATCCTACATGTCGACGGCTGAGTTTGTTGGGTTTCTGGGGGCGAAGGTTTTTGTTTTTGTTTTTTTTTTTTTCGAAACAAGATATTTCCATCCATGGGACGAACGGTACATTTACCTACATCTACCATAGTTTACCATTAAAAACCAACCAAATGTAGGTAAATATACCATACATGGATGGTATGGGAATGGGTTACACCCCCCGAAAATGAACGCATGTCCCCTGAAAAAGAGACTATTTCAATAGGACAATACATCTTCCAACCATTGATTTTCAGGGGACATGTTATTTTTTTTTTTGGGGGGTAGATTCCCTTTTTCGCGGCCGATTCCTGCATAGGCAAATATACCCTTTGATCCCATAATTCCCATGGGCAGCCGTTAGCAATCAACAGTTGATTTGAGCATATTGGAGCAAGGGCAACAAAACCCTGACCTGACATGAACCATGAGTCATCCTGATTGGTCCAGGTTCCTTTGGATCCAAAAATAATGGCTTAGGAAATAATCCTGGAATAGAAGTGGGTCGGGTTTCATCCCCTATTAATATGCATTAAATAACCAACGGCTGGTTTTGGTCACTGCTCAATTTCAAACACAAAACATATCCAACACCATCCTTATGGGCAACAGTTGAGAAAGGAAATCCGTTTCTTTTTGTTTTGGGATGGACAGTGATGCATGGATTGTTTTGCCAAAACCAACTTCTGCCAGATTTTGTTTGGGGTTCCTTTGGCGTAATCATGGCAACACAAATGAAGGTGTCAGATGCAGATAAGAAAGACCATTGGTAATGGAATTCAAAATCATATTTATAGGATTGGGGTAGTAGAATCCTTTTCTTCAACCCCTTGGAATTTTCAGTTTGGAACGCATTTGCTTTCATTTGCAACCCACAATCAAAAATAGCTCAAAACTAACAGCACAATTTTGGACCCTGACATAAAAAAGCTTAAACCAGATTACTTTTGCTATAATTTGAATATGTAACACCCAATACACTCCCCAAGTTTAACATGGAACCTGAAAATGATGGTTTCCAAAAGGAATCTCCGATTCCTGGGTGCCATTTTCAGGTGAACCATGTTAAACTTTGGGAGGGTAAGTTTAAAGGATTTTTTCCTGCGAAAAGCTGGTGGTGAGTTACTTCCATCTTAACAACCCCGCCTCACGCACCATCAAGGAGGGCCCTTGGTGACGCCATGGCGAAGTTCTCAGAAAGGAGGCCATGTCGACACCGTGACACCACAAGGGTGTTACACCAAAAATAAGGGGATGGGCCCCCAAAATGGATGGTTTATAAGAATGGAACAACCCTATTAAAATTAGGATGATTTGGAGGGAAAACTCCTTACTTTTCGGAAACACCCACCAAAAATAACTGTTGGAAGATGTTTTGCCTCTCCTTTTGGGATTCGGTAACTTTTCATGGGTCTATATTAAACTTTACTACTTGGTGGTTGAACCAACCTATTTGAAAAATATGCTCGTCAAGTTTTTATCATTTCTCCAAATAGGTGTAAAACATTAAACATGTTTGAAAGCACCACCTAGAAAAACGACTTGGCGATTTGGAGAAATTTCCCTTTCCAGGAAAGATGATTTTTGACAGAATTCCATGTTTTCGCTGGCTAGTGCCAAAAGCTTGGTAGTTGCTTGTCACCTGAGTTGTTTGCTCATCAGTTTGTCCTGCATGGAACATTTGGTACATTTGGAAAGCTCATTTTTTGTTCCTAATCACGCAAATATCAATCAAAAATTACGTGGGACCTTACCGACGGCCGCAAAGTAAGTTGCTAGAGCTATGAGATACTCAGGTTTAGGGGTCTGTTCAGTGGGTCCTGTTGCAGATTTCTTGGAAACAAAAACCAGTTACAACCATTCTCATAGAACTAAAAACTCTAAAATCTGGATGTTTCCGAAAAAAGTGGTACCCCCAAATCATCCATTTTTATAAGGTTTTCCATTATTTTCACCATATATTTTGGAGGCCCACCCCTATTTTTGGAAACACCCATCTCCGGCTGGCCAAGTTTCTCAACCAACCATCTAAGCTAAGCCCTGGATGCATGTTATTCTGAGATTGGCTGCCAGGTTGGAACATCCAACTGAGTTCCTCTCTGGACATTTTTGGAGGTCCAGGAAACTACCCTCTAGGGACCGATCACATATCCCACCTGGGGAAGTTCGGAAAATCATCATCTTCAAAATGCCATTTTGGGGGGATATGCTAGTTCCCTGGAGGGTATGTTTTCCATTTGTCCAGCAGTTCGGTTAGTTTTGTTGAGGGAAGCATACCTTCACCCATGAACGATATCAATTTTTGTTTGCCTTGAGCAAAAAAAGCTTCGGACAACATGAGAGGAGGTGTGTGTGGTCATTTTTAGTGCACCACGGTGTTGCTTGCAACGAAATCAGGAACTTGTTGCACCCGGTGAAAAGGGGGAAGACTTCGATCTCGTCCAATTTTACAAAAACCAATGACGCGTGCAAAGTTGGTGTTAACACAATCTAGTTGGTGGTTTCAACCCATTTGAAAAATATTAGTCAATTTGGATCATTTCCCCAAGTAGGGGTAAACATAAAAAATGTTTCAAACCACCACCTAGCAATGAGCTTCTTTTTTGGAGGGGTCGAGGTATCAACCCTTGCAGTTTGTTAGTTGTTAATCTAACTGGTGGTTGGTTGAACCAACCCATTTGAAAAAGTAGTATGCGAACGTCAAAACTGGATCATGAAACCCCAAGGTTGGGAGTGAAAGCAAAAAATCTTTGAAACCACCACCCAGTAGTTTGTTTCACCTCTTTAGGTACTTAGAGGTTCAGGATACTTAGTAACTGGTTATATGTAGGTTTATAACCCTAGGATTTGGGGACATATAACCCACTTTTTGGAGGTAAGTTACCCTGGGTACTATCCACGTATCCTAAGTATCCGGAACCTCTAAGTAGATCCCCAAGTAAGAATCCCTTTCTAATCCGGGGGAGGTTTCCAGGATGGGGACCATCAGCCACCGGGAAGAAACAGTTCCATCAGCCGAGTCCTACCAGAAACGAACGAGGTGAAAACAAGCACTAAATCGACACGACTGGTGGCTAAAATAGTACTGCGCGCTGGAAAACCCCTTGGATTTTGCGAAGGTACTTTTATTTTTTTGGATTCCCCTCTTCATTCAAAAATGAATAGATGAATAGACCAACTATGAAGCAGGGAAACTGGCCACACCCAAACTACTTGGAGGATCATCCCAGTTTGTAAGTAATTAGTAATCCCCATCTATAAGGGAACAACCCCAGTTAGGGGACTTACTAACCATGGGGGACGTTTGAATGATTTCGAAACAAAGGGTCAGTTTTTTTTAAAGCAAAACCAGGGTGATTCAGATCACTGGGATCAATCGGGCTTTGTGAGGTTCGCGTCTCCCTTATAAACATCACAGAAACACAGGTTATAGTTCCAAGTTCCACTCGCTTTAAATAAACCACTAGGCCTGATGTTAAAAACACCTGAAAAATGGAACATGTGACTATAGCAAGCCCAGTTAAGATGATATGAAATATTCTCTGCATTCCGGAGTGATAATCAGATGATATTCCTATCCACACAACCACAACTCACCTTTTCTTTTAAAGCCTCAAGGCATTCAAATGAAAGAGGATAACCTGCTTCACCCAAAAAGTTCACTTTGCAGCTATCTTTACCTTGGATCTACCTTCCACCCAGGTAAGAGAATGGCCAAATGAAGGTTCTACCGTTGGGATTCTCTACTGAAAATATAGGTCCGGAGCCCTGGGGGAATTACATGCAAGATCAATTTCTTGTATGCAAAATGGGATGATGATCCGGTTAAAAAAACCAATCCTCAACCTTCACATATTGAGGAGGAACAACCCTATCCTTAGGGGACAACAACTCTCACCATGGTTTCGAACTACATACTGGGCGTCCTGGGATGATCCTCCATGGTTTACCCCCATCAACTATTGGGGCACCCAAACTGCGACGCATGGCGGGAGGCAAAAGAGAGCGGCAACCACGGAGAGCTACCTCTGGAACCGTTGAAATTTTTGTTGGGAATTTCGGGAGGAGAAAAAGTTGCTTTTTTTCAACCTGGATGTTTCGGAAAATAGTGGGTTTTCCCCCCAAATCATCCCATTTTAATAGGGTTTTCCATGATTTTCACCATCCATTTTGGAGGTTTTCCCCTATTTTGGAAACACCCACCTTTCTACACCCCAAAAAAACCCATGGGAGTTTGATGGGAGTTTGCTCATCAATTCAAAATTACAAGTAAAAAATGGCAATCCTTTGCTCATTTGCTCATCCCTACGTACCAGCCAGCCATATTTATGCCTTGTGTGTAGTTGGGTCGTTTACTTTCATCACCCCTACGGGTTGTTGCATGAAAACAGTCACACCAACAGGCTGCCCAACAAAAATTTCAAAATGAAGAGCAAAACATATGAAAATAATAACGCAAAATTCCGTACGACGTACATTTGGGTGTTTCCAAAAATACGGGTACCCCAAAATGGATGGTTTATAAGGGAAAACATGGGAAAACCCTATTAGAATTGATGATTTGGGGGGTCCCCTATTTTCGGAAACACCCATTTGCTGCTTGTTTGTTTGATCTTTCCAAAACGGGGTTTTCATTCCCTGGTTTTCAACAGCTCGCCCCCTGCAAAAGAGGGGAGCTGTTTCCCTAGGAAGGAAGGGCACGCATCTTCCTGGAACCATCATTTTCAGGGGCGATTTGTTCGTTTTAGGGACCGGCAAATATTATGCAAAACGACCCCGGGCCACAATCCTTACATATCCTTACTTTGATGGAAGAAATGCTGCACCAACTGAGAAATTCAAAACCCTGTAAGATAATGGGATATCTACAACATCAACGTAGTTGTTGGTTTCAACTTGAACCAACCCATTTTGGAACTTTTTTAGCTCGTCAAACTGGATCATGAAACCTCAAGGGTTCGGGCTTTCAAGAAATACCAAATCTGAATTTTCAACCACCACAAAAAAAGCACTGAAAAGATCGTTACTATCTCCCATTTTCACTGAACATAACTTGGTAACTTGAACTTGAAACCTTCTCTGATCCGTGGTTTCAACCCATCTGAAAAAAATGAGTCAAATTGGGTTCATCTTCCCCAAGGTTCGGGGTGAAAATAAAACATATTTGAAACCACTTAGTAAGTCGATTTATAACCTACTTAAGGGACTTATAGCCTACTTATATAATTATATAGGGGCTATAACCCAGTTACTAAGTACCATGACATCCCAGTATTTTTCTTCCAAAATATTCCGTCCTCCCCAAAAGGTTGGTCAAGTTGAGCCTGCCTGATCAAGAGTGAAGTAAGGATGCGATTCTTGGATGTAAAAGGTTAGGATCAGTAGGTCATAACCCCAATATACACCATTTATGAGTAGGTTGTAACCCCAATATACAGGATTTATGAGTAGGTCATAACCCCAATATACACCATTTATGAGTAGGTCATAACCCATTTACTGTTACTAACCATAGATCCTAACTTCCAAAAAAAGACATCCAAGTGCACCATCAAAAAAAACAGATTCCCAATCCATCTTAGACAGCGGGTCGCCGCTCTGCCTGGCAATTGGATATCACAACCACAGCCTGTCAAGACAGAATCTCCATGACGCCAAGGAAATCCAGGATTGACCTTAAAAGGGTTGAAAGTGAAAACATGACCCTAGGCAAAACTTAGGTCCCTACTGCTAAAGTTTTACACTCCGGTAATCTAACATAGCAGTGAAAACTGGACCCTTTGAAGATGTATTTCCTATCAAAAATGGGGATTTTCCATTGCTATGTTTGTTTACCGGAGGGTACTAGTTGGTGGTTTCAACCCATCTGAAAAAATATGCTCGTGAAATTGGATCATTTCCCCAGGCAAGGGTGAAGATAAAAAATGTTTGAAACCCGCCAACTAGTAAAGGTTTAACTGCTGGTGAATTACATTAAAGACCCCACCAAATTTCAAAGGTGCCAAGGGGTTTTACCTTTCAGATTTGCCAAGCCTAAAGATCTCCCAAATGGGTTTGTGAATGATGGTTTGTTGAGTCCCATGGTGCAATCCCAATCCGAAAACAATTCACCATCGAAATAAATCCAAGTAAAGGATTGAACATGAAAAAACATAAAAGTACGTCTGGTCTTAAAACGATAAGTCCTTAGGACTGCTGCGCGATTCCTGGCTGATTCGGAACATCTTTTGATACATGCTTAAGATTTTTGCATTTCTTTCTGTTTGCTGGCCAAAAGCTTGAACCAGTGGATAGGTAGGTAAGGTAGGTAATCCCACTATTTAGTGACGATTCCCAAGGTGGTTCAGCTGGATTTCTGCACCATCAGTATTTTTCAAACAAAGATCGGATCATCATCGGAAAATGGAAGTACGTACATACGCTGCCTTGGCCCAAAGGGGAATCGACTCGACCTCTTCGGAAACGGGGCCCCCCTTTCCACTGCGCTTGGTTAAAAAAAATGTCATGGCATTTCTTCACTGGGAAAAAACGAAGGTCCAAATCCTTCCATACCCTGGAAGTCCAGTTGGGTAAACGAAGGTAGCCGGCCGATAGGAGGATGATCCATGGGTCTAGCAACAAACCGGAAGGTTTGGTTTTTGGACTTCCTACCGGCTGAAACATGTCCCTTCCCCTTTTTGTTGAACAAAAAAATTCAACATACTCCCTTGTGTTCCAATTTCTCGAATCCCTTTTGCAAAAAAAATCTGCAAGTGAGTTTGGGTCTGCCTTAAAAAAACACCGTTCTCGCAAAAGTATTTCAGGAACACTTATGGCATTTACATTGGGTCCTGCTTAAACAGTGTTACTTGGATAAAGAAACCTAATAAATGTCCTGTGATGATGACGATGGTGCTGGTGATCGATGGTGCGGGTGATGGTGATGATGATGCTGCTGATGATGATGGCCATGAGATTTTCCCAAAATTTTACCACGATTGCAGCCGGCAAACAACATCCACAAATGGTTGAAATAATTCAGCCACTGAGAAATCGATTGCACCCCATCAATTTTAACCAACATGGCTGTACGTAAAGCCGGAGTCGCCTTCTGCAAACCATCATTTGAAGTATCCATTCGTCAATTTCCGGGGGTGTAACTTGATTTGGGCGTGAGTTCATCAATTTCGAATCGCGGCCCCCCCAAAAACAGCAGGAAGAACTAACCGCCTCCGGACCCCGGATATTGGGTGATCCCCGCCACTGCCGAGGTGTCTGGGGAATGATGCTTATCGTCCGGTACCGCAATTGGTGCGGTGTAATTTTTTTTGGTTGGCAACTATTGGAGCGAATTTTGAAGGACCCAATCAACAAATTAAACTGATAGATCTTGAGAATTTAGCGATTTTTTTTGGTTGGAAAGGCAATCTTTAAGTGGTGAATGAAACTGGTGGTGGAACCATGGAAGAAAGCAAACCAATCATATTGCTATTGTGGGGGTCAAACAATCCATTGAACAATGCGTAAAAAAAAACAGGCTTTTCAGCCCTAATAAAATGGGTTTTAGGTGATACCAAAAAACCACTAAAAACGGAAGGACAATGACAAGAAGGGCTCCCATCATGTATCGTAACTTTGGATCATTTTGGATTGCCCAAATGCGGTTTTGTCAGCCAAACCCTGCCTAGCAATGCGGCCAATGCTTTCGGCACGTGATTTTGGGGACATAGAAACACAGTCCCCAGTGACCTCAGGTAACACATGAGCCAAGAAAAAACATGCCACCCACCAAGAAACAGCCGACCTTCATCAGGAAGTATGAGTGAATTACGGTGGTTGACTAACGACCGGTCTGGGACATAGCGCGTTCTCACGTGCTGCTCCCCCTTTGGCCTTGTGAAGGTGGGGCAAGAGCACGCAGCTGAACCCTCCAGAACCTTGCTTCCCTCCTCCGCCCAGAAGAGGAGGGCCGGTTCCTTGCGACGGTGCGCCAAAAGAAGGTTGGGCAGGGTTTTTGTTCAAGCGTGTCTATTTCTTTTTTGCTTGTTTTCTTTCATACAAGTAATCTTTCATCCATGATTGCTGGCAGCAACCTTAGGCAGGGCAGACTAAGACATGGATTATTTTTTCTTTTGAGGGGGCTTGCCCTGAAAAGCTTCATGGCTGCCTGTGTTTGATCATCGCCAAACTGAAATCTGACCAAGGAACCTATGTTCCCAGAAGTCATTGGCAGGGAACACCAATATACACATAGGTACAATGTAAATGGATGGGCCTCTTGAACTGCTTCCAGTAAAGCCACCAATGTCGAAATGAAAACTTGCCTGCTATGCAGGGCCAGGTGCAATTCTTTCTGCTGGTCTCTGGGAGGCACCAGCACTGGGTGCATTAAAAGGCCCTGGGCCATGCACTGGTGAAAGACATCACACTTCCTGCAATGTTTACATAAAAAAAAGCAACTCAGAGAATCAAAAAAGGGTGACAGTATTTGCATGCGGCCATGAAGTTAAAAAAATCTAGGTTGCTTAGCCCAAGTCCTGCAATCATCATCATCAGGGATGGCTGGAGGCCACCTAGGCCTGGTGGAAATCAGACCCTTCACCTAATTTAAGCTACTTTGCATACCATGCAGCCCTTATTGCTTAGATGGTTTCCCTTTTCACCCCAGCCAGGACTCACCACCATCCTCTCTCTTGCCAAGAACTAGAGTTGGTGCACCTCTGGTGTCACAGCATCATCCTCCCCCATTTTTGTTCTGATTCTCAAAGCAGGCAAGAACATTGAAATCAGTCTGATTGCATCTCTTGGCAGTCCCCTGCCATGAAACCCATTTGGATAGAACCTGTCTTCAGGTGCCTCTTGGCAAGCCCCTGCCAGCCTTCTGACTGCCTGTGGCTCCACTTGCCTCCTATGGTGCACTGTCCTGGCGCCTTCACATGCCTCCTCCTTTCCCCTCAAAGAAACATCAAGCCAGTGCACAAACTGCAAAAAATGACAAGCAGCTCCCCACTGCTGACACTACATTGGTGCAAATTGCACCAACCAAAGTAGCATCCACCACTGGCAAACACATCAAGATGATTACCACAAGGAACACCTGCACAGACTTTGGCAAGGCAAAGACTGCAGGGGCCCCATTAAGCTACAGTAACAACAACACATAAAGGTAATTTAAAGCATTGGCCCTGGAAGTTCACACTTGGTCATTGTTCCAGCCTCTGCATTTGCAAACCCCTGGCCCATAGTGCCGACACTTCTGGCCTTTTTCTCCCTTTCCAAAGCAAATGCCAAATGTTTACTGTCGAGAAAATGCCTTAACAAGGGTCCGTGAGAGGCGATGAACGCCTACATTCCACAGAACCATCCTTTTAAAAGTCAGGTGAAGGCGACCAGCGTGAAAAAGAAGGCACCTTGTCCCAGACCCATCCTTTTGTATGTTTTTTTTGGGTGGCATTGGGGAGGTACCCTTAGATTTCCATACAGATATCCCCACCTGAAGAAAAGGGACAAAAGAGAACATTGACAACATGCAAGTGCAAGACAATAAGTATCCATCTGAAAAAATCTAGTCTCAATCAGCCATGAAAGGGACCATGAAATACAAGTTTAAATTTTATCTTGGATTGGCGTAAGATGCTTGGAAAAAAAGGGAAGCACCTTCTCCCAAGCAGTGGTTTAATGGTGATTCACCACGGTGGCAAGTAAAAAATCACCTTAAACAAATCCAAATTATTCTTCCTACTTAGGGGTTCAGGATACTTAGTAACTGGTTATATGTAGGTTTATAACCCTAGTTAGGGGACATGTAACCCACTTATAGGGGTTATACCCCTGGTTACTATCCACGTATCCTAAGTATCCGGAACCTCTAAGTACTAAATATTCTCCAAAAGGTTTGAAGCTTAGCCCACTTGGCTCCAATCAGTTTCATCTTTGCAAAAAATACCTCACTTCCTCACGTGGTAAAAAAAACATAACTAGTTGGTGGTTGAACCGACCTATTTAAGAAATGTAATATACTCGTCAAATTGGATCACTTCCCCGGGGTTTTGGGTAAAAATAAACATGTTACCCTCTGGTAAACTAACATAGCAATGGAAAACCACCATTTTTAATAGGAGATACATCTTCAAAGGGTCCATTTTCCATTGCTATGTTAGATTACCGGAGTGTAATTTGTTCCTATCCCAGGCTTTTTGTTAAAAATCTGATGGGAAAGATTCGTGTGAGCAGTGGGTTTTTTGATAAAACCCAGCAAACCGTGACATGAACCAGGAAATTCCTGGTTGGTTGGTTAGGATAGGGATCTGGCTTATGTAATTATATCATAACTTGGTAGGATTTCATCCCCCAACCAAGGTCTTAAATGATCACGAGCAGATGTTTTTGTCCAAAACTGTCGGCAAATACAGCGGGTAAATATCGCTGACTTGAAGTTATATACTATAATGCCATTTTCACTGTTTTTATTTGGCGGCTCCACAAAAAAAATGTACCTACATAAGCGCCCGAATCAATATACTAAGTGTGGCAACCAAAATTGTGGGGCTTTTTCTCCTTAGCGATTTTTTCACCTTACCCCTTACCCCAAGGTTCTGGGGTAAAATAAGTGACTTCTTGGGTTTTTTGGCTGAAAAAAAAACGCCATATTCTGGCCAAATCCCAAATATTTCACCTAACCATCACCTAACCTATATATATTTTCCTGAAAGGAATGGGGATTTCAGGCTTGTCTCAGCGTTTTCCCTGAACATGAAGGGCCCAGGTCATGTGAGGTCCTGAGAATTTGACCCGAATTTTTGAGATTTTTCACCTGCCAAACTGGCCTGTGCTAGTTGGTGGTTGGTTCCCCAACCCCTTTGAAAAATATGAGTCAAAATGGGTTCATCTTCCCCAAATAGGGGTGAACATAAAAAACATGAATGAAACCACTATCTAGTCATACATTTTTCTAGTTGGTGGTTTCAACCCCTTTGAAAAATATTTGAAACCACCACCCAGTGTGTATCTCAATGTAACTTGAAACCCACCGCTGGGCTCTCAACTTCCCTTCGTTCAATTCATACCGTTGGCTTGAATGAAACCAAAAACTGAAAAAAAACGAGTCGGTGGTTGGTGAACACCAACCCATTGGCCAAAAAATGTGATCTCAAAATTGGAACTTTTCCAGGGAAAAAGGGGGTGAAAACTAACACAAATATCTCAAAAAACCCCACCTAGTGAAGCATTCTTGCGCAATGGACGGACGCAGCCCCTTTTGTGTCGTCGTTCGTTGCCGTTTCTTATTCGCGGGGCTGTAAAATGGTGCCAAACCCACGAGCTATTTTTTCGGCCGGAGAAAAGAATCTTCAAAAACTCGTGGAAATTTATGAAGGTTTCATGTTTGGTAAAAATACATAAATCCAGGTATCATGGAGATATGTAAATTGAAAAAATATCTATATAAAATCAACCTCTCTATATATATGTGATTAAAAAAAAACAAATAATATACCGATATATACTATATATATAGATCAGAACTGGCGTACCGGCTTGGGAGGGTGTTCCGAAAACTCCAACAAAATCTCGGTTGAGAGGGGTGTTTCCAAAAAAAATAGGGGGAAAACCCCAAAATGGATGGTGAAAATCATGGAAAACCCCTATTAAAATTAGGATGATTTGGGGGGTATCCCGATTTTTTTGGAAACACCCAAAATGAAGGATTCTTCAGAAGTGGGCAGTGTTCCAAACTCTTATGCCATCCCTTTCGACTTGTTGGTTTATGACGAGATCTTTTTTAAAAAAGCGTATCTCATCATCCATGAAAAAGATGGGTAGGATTGCGTGCCCTCCAAACTACCCCTGAAACAACCACTTGCTTGTTTTTTTCATTGCTCAACTGCGAGCAGGGGATGAGTGATGGCAGTGAATCACCCAACAAACCGAAAAATTCACCAAACATTTTCAGGTACCGAAAAAAATAGAGGAATTCCCTCACCTACAAAAGCTGGCTGTGTGGATACGGCATATGTAAGGGAAACCACACCGCTAGAACAGCCGGCTGTAAGGTACAGGAAACCCTCCATTTTTTTGGTACTCGCCCTCCCTGAAACTTACATGAAATCTCGCCCTGAAACATCAATGGTTTGGAAGATGATTCATGTCCTTAAATTTTGGGGCAAAAAAGGCCCTATTCTTGGGACCAGCGATTTGTTCTTTTCGGGTGTGTATTTATGAGGGTGATATAGGTATTTGAAATACCTATAGCTGATTATAGTTGTGTTTATTTGTCAATATTTTGTCAATACTATTGCTTCATGATGCGCCACCCCATGATGTCCGTGGACCCGTATGTGTTCCCCAGTCACACCACCACTTGAGGTGTCAAATTTTTGGGACCCCGCGCAGGGGGCCGTTGGTATCTCATCAAATGGGAGATTTTTGTGGCGAGCAATCAGCACCGTGCAAAGAGTGCTTCAGTAGGAACCCCCGCATGCCAACACTTCAACTAGACAAGTGACAAGTGCCTTGTTGCTCAGTCATCATCAACCCTCCAACACAAGGACAATTTCCAAACAAAGCAAAGGTCATTTGGGTTCCAGGTATAAATCTATACATATCTGGAAAGCAGCCCTTGGTATTACCAATTTTCCTTCAACTTTACTTAGCAATCCAGGCAGGCCTTACAAAAAAAGGCACTTTGCTTCACGTTTTTCAGGTATGTATGCGTATATAAACACATTGGGTTCAACCCCCCACCCAGTAACAGTCACTGCTAGGATTATCTATTTTTAGCAGGAGATCCCTATAAACTGTCATTTGCCACTGTGGATTGTAGATCCAATGTATACATATATACATATCTATAAACATATTAATATAACAATATATGTCGCCTATATACTCTCGTTTTTTCCCTAGAAAGTGTGCTTTATACATTTTCAAGACGTTTAAACAAAAATACAATTCCTGGACGCTTAAACGAACGAACGCCCCCACTTGAAGGTCGACAATGAACCATGCCACAAATCCAATCTGAATTTTTTCGTCTTTTGCCCCCCCGCTTAGAACACGAGGAGAACAGTAAAACCCATTCGTTGGGCCGAGTTCCGGTATGCAACAGCTTTCGGATCGATCAAAAAAAAAGACATTTGAGACATAGAAAAAGATACCAAGTCCTGGGTTGCTTATGACAGGAGTCTTCATTTTTTTTTTGCATGATTTTTTGGAACAAGTACAAGATGGGCCCCTACTAGGTATAAAATAAATGGAGTTACTGTATAACCCCTATAAATCGCCTTATATATGGGTAGCTCGGGTTACAACAACCATCCTCACAGGGGTTAAAAACACATTTACAACTGGCTTTTAGGGCCATCTTGTAGTAGAATGTCCATGGTGCTTTTGCTACCTAAGCATAAGCTGGTTGAATTACTCGAATCTAAACCTTTCTGGCGGGTGGTGCACCATGATCTGAGCAAAACATCTCTGAAACCCGATCAACTGACTCATTTCAGAGCTACTTGGATGTCCCAGGAAGTTAGTAAATGGTTAGTAAATGGGCTATCACCTATTTATAAATGAGGTCTAAGGGGGGTATGACCCACTTATCAACCTTTAACTAAGTAAACCTTCTGGGGTATAGGGGGATTTGGCCAAGTAAACATAACGGGGCTCCTCATAATGGGCATATAAAACCCTACCGTTGGGTTGACTACTGCATCTTTATGGAGATAATGAGAGCGAAAAGACCCATATTGGCCCTCTGGGTATGTACCAATTATAGGGGAATCGACCCATAGTTGATTAGTAGTCAAATGGTAGTTCATTATTCCAGACACATCCCCATCTGGGCTGAGTTAAGGAGATCTAGTGGAGATTTTTGGTTCCTGTTTTCTCTTCACCACCATTTCATTTGGTATGACCAACCAACGGTGAATGTTTCGCCATGAAATTTGCGAGAAAAGTTACCTCAATTTGAGTCGTTTTCAGTTCTTTAATAGGATTCTTAAGGTGGGGGGTGGTGATTCCCCTAATCTTCCCGTAAGGTTCCCCAATCTTCCCTGTAGGAATCCCTATAGGGTTGCCCAGTTACCCCCCTCCCCTTGAACACCCCCCCGGGCCTTAAGAACCCTGCAATTCTTGCTTGCTTTTTTTCTCTCCCTTTCAAAGCATCGACACACCGAAACAGGCGGAGAAATTCACAGATCGAGAATTCCGGAAATCGGAGGGAACTGCACAGGAGCACGCTATGTCCGGCTGGGAACTTGGGACAGAAAACACCTGAAACAACCTGGCTGAGGACAACACCCTGAAAAGGGGGCAACTCTGTCAAGTTTGATCATTTCTCCAAGTAGGGGTGAAAATAGAAAATATTTGAAACCACCACGTAGCTAACCTTTGAAGAAGATAACATACTACCTGGAAAACAATCATGTTGTTTTAATGTCACTGTGGCTCATTTTAGGGGCTTTCAAGTTGATGGACGACATTTTCACGTCGCAACAGCTGGAATTTCCAGGTAGTAAAAAAGACATGAGCATTGAAGAACAGACTTGAAAACATATAGTAACAAACATTATGCAAAAAAAACAAATTTTGTGCCAAATACCATTAAAAAAACACGTCGTGACCGTTGAAACTGCGCAGTGGAACCCTTTGGGTTTTTTTCGGGACTCTTTAAATCAACAAGGTGGAAGCCTACCAGTTATAAAAGTGGGGTTATACCCCCGTGTAAATCGCCATAAAAATGGGTAAACTGGGGGTGAAAAAACCATACCTACAGAAGTTCTTTCACCCCACCCACCGTGAAGGAACACAAGGCCGGTCATTCAGCCACCGTGACCAAACTTCATACCCAAACGTTGGGTTGGTCACGTGAAAACAGCCCAAGAAGGTCACCAAATTGCAAAATTTCGGTGCATTTTGGCTGAAAGAAAAGTCTGGTACACTCCCTAAAACTAAGATATCCATTAAAAATGGTGGGTTTTTCAATAGGAATCTCCTTTTCCAGGGGTTTATTTTTTATTTTCAGGGGTTAAGTCAGTTCCAGAGAGCTTATCTCATAAGAGAACTTGCTGAACAACAGAACTTGCTCTTCTATCGACTCATTCATTGAAACCCCCAGTGGCAGTTCAACACTCCGAATGAGCCTGGGGGCAGCAGCTGTTTCATGCTGGCCACTTCTCAGCAGCGTAAGAAATGTGAGCCATAAATCATCGTTACTGGGTTGAATCTATCCCCCCACCCAGGATGCTGGCTGGTGGCAAATGAAGCTTTAGTTTACTTTGGACTTCCCGGTACACCTAAGAAATATTATGTCAGGATCCTGGTGGTGACCTAGGAAATCACCCCATCCTGAGTGGGGAGAACGTTTCAACCCTAAGTCATTAGCCACTTCGTTTTTTCAAAAAAAACACACAGTTCCCTGTTGTGAAGTGATGTTACCAAGCTGCTTAGCTCCCTTCCAAGCACTAAGCTCGAATGATATGTGGCTTGATCTTTGATCTATCGGCTCAGTTCACAGACGCCTTTTTGGAGAATGGATGGAGGTCTTTCTCCTCGTCCCTGGCGGCATTCATGGGTGCAGATTGTTGTCATTTCACTGATCCAAAAACTGGGGAAGAACGGGATTCTCATCATGAGGTACTGTTGATGGTTCAGAATTCCGGCGATCACCACCTGGGATGGTGCAAAAACCCTGAAAATAATGGGATAAACTACCGTTTCTCAACTGCTGCAGGATTCCTTCCATCAACAGTATGAGTTTCTTACTCAGCCATTTTGGACCATGAAGTAAACATCTAAACTTTATTTTTCCTACTAAATATCATGTAGTTCCTGAAAGTGTAAATGGTTAGCCATTGGCTAAGTCAGTTGGGTCTTTGCCTCAAAAACTGGTTCACAGTAGATAAGGAAGTTTAAGACATGTCCCGTAGTGAGATTTTCCCACGTCACGTTACATCACCAAACATTTCATGTACCTAAAATAGAGGAATCCTCACCTATGTTTCAGCTGTATGGATGGATACGGCTTATGTAAGGGAAAACTCACCCACCTCTCAAAATAGCCTGAAATAAGGTGACCCCATTGCAGGTACCTGAAATTCTTGATGATTACAGTTTCGGTAGGCGTGCCGCAAGCTATAAGAATCAAGAATAGTACAGTACAAGTATTACCCGATTTTTTGAGACAAAAACCAGGATTTTCTAAAACCCCTCAGTTCCCATTGTACTCTCACAACCCTTGTCTTTTCATGTTTGTCTCAACTGGATAATTCTAAATCTTTATGGTAGGGAAATAGTTAAACATAATCTAAAACTGGATACTTGGATTTTGCGACTCTTCGATGCTTGGAAAAAAGTTCCAAAAATATTCTCCCAAATGGTGGTTTGTTTAATGGTGATGAATCCCATGGTAGAAAGTAGCTTGGGAAAATCCTTTTGGGGTCGCATGAATGCACCACTTGAGAGCCAGTTTTTTTCACGTTTTTTTTCACCACACCAAATTGCAGGATCCCAACAAAAGTGGGTCGGATCGAATGGATCTTTTTGACCCCTTGGTGGTCTAAAAGGTTCCGAAAAAAAAGAAAGACTCACAACTTCACATGCTTCAAACACATCCGAAAAACGACATATGATTGGGGCCCGCGTCTAATCACCGAAACGAAATGCATAGGTCCTGTCTTTTAGGTTCCATGAAACCGTTCTCAGAAGTGGAGCCAAAAATATCCGAAAAAAGGATGGTTTCATAGTGATACATTGAGACCTCTAAACAAAAATACATTTGCACATTTCCTTTGTTGTTTTCTACAGCAAAAACGGGACCCACCCCAAAAAAAAACAGTAGAAACAAAAAAATGGCTACTCTGTCGGAAAGCAAGGGTTTGATAGCCGGCCTGAAAGGGAAATCAATGGGTTTTTGCTTCATAAGGCCTTATTGAGCTGGAACTTGGGGTATGTGAAACCAGTGGGTTAAGACTGGTCAGTCCGAAAAAAAAATCCGCCTCACTAAGCACTGTGACTTTGAAGAAGTTGAATGGTGGCCTGGCAGAGTTTCAAGTCCTTACGCAAGGAGGATGGGCTCCCAGGACTTGTTTCAGTAGTTAGGATCACCTCCATTTATAAGCCGTGAAAAGGCCACTTGTAAAGGGCCCCACAACCCCAGGTCTTGGGGACTTACTAACCACGGATACTAACCACTTACTAAATGAGATGATCCTCCAAGTAGTCTTCTAAAATCCTGGGACTTGAGATATGCAAATTTCATCGCGACCATTCACCGAAAATTGGGAAGTCCCCCCGCAAAAAACTGGTGATTCTTGTGCGGAAAGTGTCCCCAAATACCTTGTGAAGATCAGTATTTTGGACCCCTAAAGGCCGAACCTCAGGCGGTGTTTGTCCAAACAGCTCCAAAACAAGGTATTTGGAAGACTAGGGACTCAGAAACGAAAAAAAACCTGCTTGGTTACGGAATATATCATATACAGGATTGTGCTACCCACTTATGCAGGGATTGGAATAAGCCATGACATGGATCCCCATTAAACAACCAGTACTACATGGAAAGTATCCGACGTTTCTTGTCGCGGCTCAACTATAGCATCCATGGGATTGGTACATGTTTTGGGATGACGAAGTATGTCTTTAATTGGTCATACATTTCAGAAAAGTAAATAAACAACCTTAATTTATGGGCCGGGATACAATAAACTTTGATATAATTTTTAACAAATTGCTTACAAAATGGGCCCCTACAATCGCCAGAAATGGACTTATGTAATCCCTATGAATGGCCGAAAATAAATGGCTTTGCCTGGGGATGAAGTAAACCCTATAAGCACAATTATTCTGAAAGCTACATCCAACCGGGTCCATCATCACACATCCAACCTGCCCCCCAAGCAATTCCCCAGGCCTCCTGTTTGTTCATCTGCGCCACTGTCAGGGGAGTTTGTCCCTGCGCATTCAGATGATTGGCATTGAGGCCCGCCTGGCAGTAGGAAGAGATGCTGGTGTCATCCTGGTGGTGACGAGCCAACATCCTGGGAAAGGGGGATAACCCCAAGGTATACTTCAATGGTCAAAATCACAAAGTGCCTTGTCAGTTTTGGGGCTACAGTCACGACTTAAAACAAGCCTGGTTTCATGTCAGCATTTTTTCAAAACCCTGACCCGTGACATTTCATGAAATCCTGATTGGTTCATGACGGGATCCTTACATAGCTGGGTAGCATAATCCATGTAGGGATTTCCGAAAAAGGACCCCCCACCCCCCCAAGCACGTGAACCACCCCTGACACCCTGACCAACGGGACCCATGTCACCACCATTGGCCAACCGGGATTTCCCTTGATCCTGATCCGAACCAATGGCCCCCCGTGGGCTTGGTCTGTAAGGACCCTGCGTAAGGAGGATCATCCCGTACGGTCATAAGTGGTTGATAACCATATGCTGATCGTTGTTGTCCCCCTAAGGATCGGGTTCTTCCATGTTGTGGGGACCCCCTTCCAAATGGCGAAAAAATGGCCCAAAAAATGGCTTATAAATGGGGGGTGTAGTTCTAGTAACCACCTACGAAAAAGTCCTGGAGATGATCCGATCATCCTCCTTCACGTTTTGATGGATTTTTTTAATGTCCAGTCATGGGCTGACTCGCAACCCCCAAAGTCATGCAAGGGGCTCCCCCAAAACACAGGTGGATACGTGGATGGAAAAAAAAATCCGGCGCTAAAAAAACACCCAACTACTGGGGTGGTCTGGGAGGTTTACTAGGGTTGTTAGACTCCCTGAAACTAATATAGTTGAACATTGATGGTTGGACCGCAAGCCTTTCCTTTTGGGGAATCCCTATTTTTTAGAAGCTTCCAGTTAGTTTTAGGGTAACCGGGTGGTATTTTATCCCCTTATAAAGCTTGGCCTCTCGAACTACCCCCCTGAAAATACCCTTATTAAGGGCTTATTCGCCACCATTGTCCCAAAAAAAAAACCTAAAATTAAACCCTTATTTCTGGTGGGGGTAGTTTTGATGGGGGGTGGCTAGGGGGGCTCTGAATAAAGAAAATCTTCCTAGGCTTTCCATATGTCACTAACTTCAAGTGGTTACAAACCAACCAGTTGTTCAGGCTTGAACCATGAGCATTGGAAGTGTGCTGGGCTAGCGATGTGAAAAAGAGATTGAAATCCAAAGTGCACCCAGAAAGTCTCTTTAGACCGGGTGAAAACGATGGTTTCGGCTTCAATTTTTAGTAAGGATTTTTAGCTGTCAATAAATGGAAAGTTGGAGTTTAACAAATCTGGGCAATTTACTATAAATCCTGAACCTGAATTAAGGGATTGTGGGGGGATTCCCTGGGGTGACCAACCGGCGGTTTGGTCGCTATAAATTGCCAGGAACAAATGTCTTGGATCTTCCGGGGATCAAAGTCCACATTGTTTCTTGACGAAAGTCATATTTTTCGGAGCATGAAAGAAAAGCCGTTCCAAACGGCTTCGTGTTCATGCACAACTGGGTAAACTATTATAATGACTAGTTGGTGGTTTTTCACCAATCCATTTAGAAAAATATGCGAACCGTCAGATTGGATCATCATGCACCCTAAGGTTCGGGGTAGAAATTTTTCAAGATATGAATGAAACCACTCTTTTATCTGGTTGGTGGTTTCAAGCCATTTGAAAAATATTTGTCCAATTGGATAATTTCCCAAGGTTCGGGGTGAAAATAAAAAATCTTTGAAACCACCACCTAGTTATCCATTTTTTTATCCATTCTTTTGGCCAGGGATCGGGCAAAAATGTGTTTGAAACCACCAAGATTCACCAATCCAAGGGCGTTTCGAGAAGGAAATCCCGCAATTTGGCGGGAAGTGAGATGAAAAATGGTGGCCCCGGCTGTCAATGTTGGATATGTGAATTCAAATTCCTGGGAAAATACGCCTTACTGACAAACTTGTGGTGATTTGTAAGGTTTACTTGGTGGCTCATAGTACTTAGTAACTAGCTATAAGTTTGGGTTTCAACTATAATCAACCCCAATAAGTTGGTTGAAATTTCAAGTCCCCGAAATCTGGTGAAGTGGCAAAATCATGGAACACAAAAAAAATCACCTCTTCTTCGGTTTCTCCCGGTGTCCGCCTTCAATAAGTACTCTACGAGCTCTTTTCGCCCGTAACCTGCAGCATAATGCAGCCCTGTATTGCCTGCAAACGGGCTCAGCGAGTCGCATGTTGGGGAAATGGGTCCCCATTGGAGTTCCATATTTCCCAAGAATCCCAAGAACCTACTTGGATGTCCCGTTGGAAGGTAGGATCAATGGTTAGTAAATTGGTTATAATCCCAATATATCCCATTTATAAAGTAAATTGTTAGTAAATAGGTGATAACCTACTTATAAATGGGATATATTGGGATTATAACCCATTTACTAACCATTGATCCTAACTTCCTGGGACATCCAAGTAACTTCTCCATTGGAAATGCTGCTGGAATTCTAGGTAACTTCCACTGGTCATTTTGGCACCAAAGTGGTCACTGAAAACCCCAACTTTACGGGCGTTTTTTGGTGGCCGCTACAACAAAAAGTGGATTCATCCTTTATTTATATCCATTTACAACCATGGTTTAAATAGGGTTTGCTGGAGTTACAACTACCTTATAACTAGGGGGGGCCCTTTCTTGTGGCCTTTTAGTGAATCTTTAAATCCTTGTCAAACAAACCTCTCGCGATCAACTCGACTCGCCTTCGGTTTGGGGGAACTTGGAGGGGTCGACTTCGAGAGGACCGAGTGATTCGCCTCTTCGATTTGTTAAAACCTGGATAGTATAACCCTCCCCCCAAAGAATCCAACCTCATGGTTTTTGCTTGGTAAGTTTGGTTCCTTTCCTTTCATGTAAGGTAGGGGAAAACCCACCCCCAAAATAGGCAAAAAAAACGGTTCAGTACCTGCATTTTAGGTACGTGTACCTGAAACCTTTGGATTTGTAGCTTGGATTTGTTTGTTTCGACCACATTCTCCCAAGTCTTACACCCTGGAAGATTAATATGGAACCTTAAACTCACCCAATTGAAAAGGAACATCTTCCAAACCTTTACTAGTTGGTGGTTTCAACCCCTTTGAAAAATATGAGTCAAAATGGGAATCTTCCCCAAATAGGGGTGAAAATATAAAAAATATTTGACACCACCCAGTGTATTATTGTGTTCGATGTTAATTTTCAGGGGTGTAGCTGATCAAACCCCATAGGATCCCAATCTGTCAAAAATTCACCACCATCCAAGGATTTGATTTTTTCAAGTTTACATCAGTTCTTATCAAAAAAGAAACTCAAATATAGTACACTTTCTCCCCATTGGAAGTGAACAAATGGTTGTATTTAAAAGGTAACTACTATTGGAGGGACCGATTTTTCACTTCCATGATTATAGGAGGAAGGGTAACGGGTAACAGCGATTGCTCAATTAACTTCCTAAGCTCGCTTTGAACACCCCAAACATGGATTTCCTTTGGGACATCTGATCGAAACAAATTGACCCAATCAGGTTCTTCTGCTCAGTGATTTTGACCAATTCTTATCTAGATGGTGGCTTCGAAAAATATCATATAGTCAAATTGCATCATTTCCCAACACATTTCCCAACACATGCGCAACGTTCAAAACCATTGTGACATTCCATTATACTGGTTGGTTCACGACAGGATCCTTATCATGGTTTATAACTGGGTAGGATCTATCATTCATTCCATATATAACAGCAAATCAATAGGGGCAGTATAGGTCACTGCTCAATTTACTTTCAAATGATTGGTTCAACATAGATTCCCCGATTTCGTTTTGGTGCTTCCACAACAATCCTATGATAAGCTAGCTGGTGCTGAACACTCATCTCTTGTTGCGACCCTTTGCTCGTGATTGAGTTGGGAAAATGATCATCCATTTGCTCAGCTAGCTCATCACTAAGCATAGTCCAAATAGGATTTCAATATCCTACATACTGTCGATGAAAGAAATCCTGCACCATGTGGGATGTAAAAACATGTGTAAATAGATGTAAATAATAGGATTCACTACCAACCTCAACTGGTGCAGGATTTCTAAACCATCAACAGTACCATACCTGCCATACATCTTGAGGAACGTTCAAATTGACATCAGCTCATCTGAGCATTGAAAAATACCTTGTTGTTCAGGGTATACAGGGGTTGATACTACACAGTATAATTGGGATTATAAAAAAAACATTGCAAGGATCCCTATTAAACAACCGCTATGATGACATGTCATAAGATGTCATAAGATGTCATGAGCGTTGCTCATCTAAAAACTCCAACCAACCTCCCACCAACGACCCGCACCGTTGCTGTCGACTGCATACGGATTCGCTCTCGTCTCCAAGAGCAATTTCACCTCGGTTTTCAACGGAAACCGAGTTGTTCCTGTGGCATTTTCCAACGGTTTTTTTTTGCGGTTTCCCCATATAGTGGGTCCCAAAAACAAGTAATAAATAGGGTGAAATGGGGCACCTATAAATAGGGTTATATACGATCCAGTGCTGGGTGGCTCTATAACCCTAGTTAGCCCTATATTTTCGACCCTTTAAAGGGGTGAAATAACTTCATTGATCAGTAGCAGGGGCCCATCTTGCACCATGTTGTGGGGTGATTTGACAAAACGTTGGGGGGGGATCCTAAGGCTATTAATTTTGATGCTCTTTTCAAAAAACCTGTTATTCCAGTAGTGACCTATGATCAGCAATTGGGGTGGACTATTCCTTTAATGGTGTGCCCCTGCAATGCCACCCCTCAGGAAATAGCCGCCATCAGATTTTGTAAACGATCATGGTGCCCTCATCTTCCAGTTTCCTATATGTTTGGAACTAAGCTCCCAGTTGCCAATATATCAGGTACACGCACTGGTGGCTTGGTAACTAGACCCCTGCTTGCAAAATATATCCTGATATATAGGGAATTGGAAGATGAGGGGTGGGCTTCATAACCCGGTCATTATGGCCGGCTATTTGCTGGGTTTTGCCGGTTTTGTCGGGCTGCAGGTGATCGACCGGTTGATTTCCAAAAGCGAATCATAGCCGATTTATCAACCAACCACGGTTTTCGACTACCCTCCTTGAAACTAGCATTTCTTGGCCCCTGAAAAATAGGCCGTCTGACCCCACGTTGGGAACAATCATGCTTCCGGAGAGGAATCAGGGAGGTCGTCAGTGCCAATCCTCAAACCCATCCAAGGAAATTGATCCAAAGGAGGGTCGGAGAGATCGAATTTCTCAGCCACCATCCGGGAAAAAAACACGATTTTCAGAACTTATGTTAGTTTCAGGGAGATAAAACTACAAAAGTACACTGGAATCCACTTATGTCTTTTACTATGATTTTCCACCCTTCAGAAGCACACCTGGATAGATGTTTCAAACCTCTTTGTGTTACACCCCTGAAAACTAACATGACATTGGAAAAATCCATCCATTCTCAATAGGAAATACATCTTCAATACATGGTGGATTCTCCAGCCAGCTATGTCAGATTTCGGGGGGGTGCATCTTTTGTGTACCACTGCCAGGCATCTCACATCGAACCCCATCACCACCAAGGCACCACAGCGATGCGGTTCGTGCCAATGGCATAGCCCAAGGCGGTAATCCCTTTATGATCCTACCAACGAAAAACACAGGATGAAGGGGGAGCAAAATTTGGAGAAAAAAACAGGAAAACAAAAACCCTTATGATACCCTGAAATAAGGGGATTTCAAATTCCGACCAGCTAATTTTTGTAACACCGAGAATTTTCAGGTGCCTAAAAATGGAGGTACTGAACCTTATAAGCCTATTTTTGGGGGGTGGGAACATACAGCTTATATAGGTCAGGATTCCTGCATTTTAGGTACCTGAAATGTTTGGTGATTTTTTTGGGGTCCCAGGTCGTGTGAGGTCGCAGTGTGGTTTGACCAGATACATGCAATTTAGTTTCTCAGATTTGCTTCTTGGATGCGTAAGGAAAAAGTGACCCAAAAATCTTCCCCAATTAAATGGTGATTTTCATCCCATGATGAATGGTAGAAATCGTGGAAAAAAACATCACCTTAAGCAAACAAAAAAGTTATACTGCCCTTGTGAATGACACTCAAAGAAATACCCTCTGGTAAACTAACATAGCTGGCTGGAATATCACCATATTCAATAGGAAATACATCTTCAAAGGGTCCGTTTTCCATTGCTATGTTAGTTTACTGGAGTGTAATGGCGTAAATTATGATGGCCTAAATTTCTGGCATTCCATGAGTCATCCTGATTGGTTCATGTTTTTTTCGATGAAAAACAAGGGCTGGAATGAAATAATCCCAGACTATAATAACTGGGTAGAAACTATCATCCCCTGTATGCACAGCAAATCACCAGGGGGTACATAAAGGTCACAGCTCAATACACTTTAAGATGACTGGTTCAAGATAGACTCTTTTTTTTCCTGGCCGATTGCATACTCCCTATGCCCCTCCTATGATAGGATTTGATAATCCTTCAAATCCTACATATCATATGTCTGGGCAATTTATTTTTCATGCTCCTTCTGGCCAGTTCATTGCATATAGTCAGCAAAAAATACATGGCACGCTTCCTGTCTTATTGTAAATAAGCGGTACACGCGCTGGGCAAGTTCTTGTATTTACATGTTGGTGTAACTATAAGGATGTAAATATATCTCTATATATCAACATATACATATACACATAATACCGAAATATGATATACCATGCATCAATATACATGGATTCCGTCTGGGCACCTGCGAATCCAAAGGCTTTTTCTTTTGAAGGAAGTCCTGAGAATCAGAAGTCATTGGGTCGATTCTTGCAAGCAAGCATTTTGCTCCAGAAACGCGCAAAAAAAATTGGAGGAGGATCAACCGATCAACCCCACTTAAAGGCCACGAAAAGGAAGAGCCATTTGGAGGACCGGTCCAAAAAGTTGCCCCGATCCTTTAGGAAGCCTTCCTGGGACTTAAAACGAACTATGGCTATAAACCATTTACCACTTACTGGAATACGGTGACCTGTTGGATTCCTCAGTTCCTTTACTTCCCGCGCAACGGCAAAACTCTTCCATGGCACAAAGGCTGTTCCGAAAAAACACGAAGAAGGGGCTCACGTAGGTTCCCTACGTACGTAGCATGCTTAATCAGGGGGCCCCTTGGTCAGTGCTTTTTGTTTCGAACTCCAGGAATTTCAATTCTTGGGCCGGCTGTGAGTATAAAGGATTCATTTCCTAAACATACTGGAGGACTCTTGATGGAAGAAATCTGGAAAACCAGTTGAAATGGTAAATATCACGCAGTATTTACAAAGTTTTATACATCCCAGGTGGTTTTCTCGCCGGATTTCTGAACCATCAACAATAGGCAAAGACGGTACATGGAAGAAATCCGGCTAACCACCTGGGATGTAGAAACCCTTGTAAATGATTGGAGAAACCACCACCTACCAACTGGTGAAAGCCGGATTTCTAAACCATCAACAGCAGGAATGGGTCAGAATTTGCCGGAAAATCTTTTGAGAAATCATCACCTCGACAACCTTGATCATATGGCTCAGGGGATAGGGCAGGGATGTACCCCGATTCCTACCAACGTGGGCCCCCTATGGGAACTCCCTATATAAGCCCTATATAGTGGGTATTTATGGGTTATAATCCCCAAGAATGCCTGGGGAACACAGTAAATACCATGGGTACACTGTTAGCGGTACACCCAATATTGTCCCTTGAGTGACATAGAAACAGAAAACCTTTACAAAAGCCAACTTACAGACTAAAAAAAATAACACATTGCCTATAATATATCTATAATATGGAAAACACACTCTATTTGGAACCATATACCCTACTGTTGATGGTTCAGACATCCTGCACCAGTTAGTTGATATGTAGTAGTTTTCTCCCATTATGTACAGGGGTTTTCACATCCCAGCTGGTGCAAGATTTCTGAACCATCAACCGTTTCATCTAAATCCATAGAATCCATGAAACTGAATGAAATTGATTGTAGTTGATTATCCATTTAATTGGATGTTCATATTGTTTATCTAGTTGGTGGTTGAACCAGCCCATTTGAAAAAATATTAGTGACATTGGATCATTTCCCCAAGGTTCGAGATGGAAAAAAAATCAAACCACCACTCAGTTATGTTATCAATGTTGTTTGTCAAATTTCCATCTATATCTTGTTACTTGATGAACTTGATGTTTATATTGCTTATGGTACATGAATGGAACGAATTAACCAACCATTTCCGGGTTTCTCCAACTGGGCCCCCAGTGGGCCCCACCCCACTGTCGGTGTCCCCAGACCTGGACTGCCTTAAGGTCCCCGTTCTTTGCGGCCTCGAGTCTCGCTGAAGCTGCCCACGTCATTGGGAAAAGACGTGCACCCGTTTGGGGTAAAGGGAATTCAAAAATCTATG
The DNA here is from genome assembly GCA_000507305.1 of Breviolum minutum Mf 1.05b.01. Taxonomy (NCBI): domain Eukaryota; class Dinophyceae; order Suessiales; family Symbiodiniaceae; genus Breviolum; species Breviolum minutum. Next base: position 102,962 of record DF240169.1, read on the forward strand.
TCTAGTTGGATGTTTCCAAAAATAGTGGTATCCCCAAATCATCCATTAAAAAATAGGGTTTTCCATTATTTTCACCATCCATTTTGGGGTACCGGTACCACTAGTTTTGGAAACGCCTAGTTGGTGGTTTCAACCCAATTTACTGTAGAAAAAATATGAATCACATTAAATCATTTGCCCGGGGTGAACATAATTCACGTAGGAAATCTGTGTATTTGTCCTTACCTTTCATCTTCATATTTTCTACGCGCTTATCTACTTAGATTCATAGACTGCCCATTGAAAAATGAAGATGAAACTTATCTACTACCGGTCGTAGCTATGCATTTTAGTTTCATCTTCAGTTTGAAGATAACCCATTCCTGAAACTCTTAAATCCTGAACCGATGTATTTCTTCTGGTTCCTGGTAAAAGTGGGATTAGCAACATAGAACCGCAGCGTGAAGATACTTCCAAACATACTGCGTACAAGGCAATATACCAGGTTTTTTAAGTGGTACATACTAGCCTTAAATCTTAACTAATCATATCTTAAGCCTCGAACTATAGCCATTGGTTTAACATTTCGTGGGTCCAACTATCTTTCCTCGTCAAGTGAAAACAGGGGGGCATTACATGACCAACTCAAACAAGACACTATTAAGGGGAAACACCTCAAAACTACCCTACATTTGCATTGTTTGATTCCTGCAAAATGGGTCCCATTTAATGACCCCTGCAAAATTTCAGGCCATCTTTGGAAGGGCTCCCTTACTCACTCCGTTTGAACTTCAAGTGAGGAACCGCTACCAAAACATCAAAAACTGATCGGCTTACATCGTGTGCCCACACACATGATATTACTTACAAATTCCACCCACTTAAAAAACAGTATATACATGATTCAATGATTAAAAAAACAAATTCCGTTTAAGCTATGGAGAAAACACACACTCTATTGGATTTTTTTGGATTGGAAAACCAAATCATAAACTTCTGAATGATGGAATTTTCCAATCCCTGCCTCCCCAAAGGCAAGCTACCCGAAAACCCGACGGATCAAAGGTCTTAGTTTATTGAACTTTTCTGAACGTTGGTGGTTGAACCATCCCATTTGAAAAACACACATTCTCGTCACCGTTTGATCATTTCCCCAGGGTTCGGGTTGGAACATGCAAAAAAATTGAAACCACCACCGAGTTTTATACATTTATTTTTCCTACTAACTTGAGGCTTCCAAACACCTTCCACGTGAGGAGGTATGACAGGACCCCCATAAACCATAAACCTCATTTCCAGCTCGTCTTCCTTTCGTTGTGTTCGTCGAGTTTTTGGGGATGGGGGTGAGGATCGAGATAGATCCGGCAATTTTTTTGGGTGCAATTTTATGGAAGTTACTGGACCTCCAATCTCCAAGAATCACACCACCCCCTGCCCGAGCCATTGACGGTTCCGGGATCGAACCCTCAAACCATTGCTCTGAAAAACCAACGGTGCTGGAGCTGTATGCCTGCGCTCCTCCATGTCTCTTCCGGTTGAAGGCACCTTTAGTGCTCAAGCCTTACGGCAAACGGACAGTGGGCGTGCACTTGAGAGACCTGAGCGTGCAATGGAGTAGCTTGCGCATCGAGCAGTGCCATGGCTATACCTCTTAGAGTCTCCACGACAAGTAAGCCAGGTTCATCGTGCTTATCCACTTCAAGTTTGGTGCATTCCGCAGCAAAGCAAATTCATGACAAAGGACGTGAACCAGTCCTGGAAAATCTTTCCCTATCTACCGTTTGTCTTCGATCTTTGTTATGAATTCCATCGAAAGTTGCTCGATGATTACCGCCGGTAGTTAGGCTGAAGGAAACATCTGCGTCATCAATGTATCGATCCGCATGATCAGCTGGTGCTGCCACTGGTGAAGTGGGGTCTGCAGCTAATTGAGTTGTAGCGATGACGGAAGCTGAAACCCCAAGGACAAGATTGGGGGGTACCCTTAGATTCCCATCATCCCTAACAAAAAATCAATCCCCTCTACCTAGCCTTTTTGTCACATGAGTCCGGTGCTTGTAATCAGAAAATAAGCATCAAGTAAACCCCACTGGTCAAGAACAACATCAGTCATTCCTTGAACCTTAAACAACCATTTCTCACATAGCCAATGGACCCTGAAAATAAAAGTTTGAACTTTATTTTCCCTACTAGATATGTAATCCCAAAAAGTTTAAAGTTTAGTCATTGGCCAAGTAAGATTTTTTATTGGATGTTTGGTTAAAACAACCATTTCCAATGCAATTTTTTTTGGAGTCATCCAGCTGAAACAGATTAAACATAAATCTGGTTGTTTGGACTTCGGGTGTTTCCAAAAATGGGGGTGGGCCCCCAAAATGGATGGTTTAGAATGGAACACCCTATTAGAATTAGGATGATTTGGGGGTACCCCTATTTTTGGAAACACCCACTTTCAGGTTTTGATCCTATTTTTTTTTGGGGGGGAGGGTTAGCGTTTTTTCAACATTCAGCATGCGGCCTCGTGAAGCGTCAAAGGTGTCTCCTGCTGCAAAAATTGACGATGGAAGAGGATCAGAGGGCAAGACTGTGACGAGGGGGATTACTCCCCTGGAAACTAACGACTAGAACCCAAAGCTATAGAGGTTTGGAAGATGATGTTTCTATTTTTGAATCAGGTGATTGTCAGGTTCCATATATATTAGTTTTCCGCGGGTTTCACAATCAAAATGGAGCATTTCCGAGCAACATCTCGGATCTCAGTGCCATGAACAACAACCCATTTATTTCACTATGCCAAAATCTTACCAGCTGAGTTGACCCCAGAAAAAAAAGCTCAGACTTGTTCGACCAATTCATTTTTAGTAGGATTTCGATCGCCCCAACAAAAGTTGAAAAGTTCGACCATTCACCTTGCGGCAAGTAAGATCATTGCGATGAACATCTCTCAGTTGGCCATTCTCTACAAGAAGCTAATTACTTTAAGTTCCGGGATGTCCATGGAAGCTAGTAGCTATCTGGTTGGTGGTTTCAACCCCTTTGAAAAATATTAGTCAAAATGGGAATCTTCCCCAAGTACGGGTGAAAATAAACAATATTTGAAACCACCACCTAGCTATAGTCAGTAAGTTGGGTTTCTTTCCCCTTTTTTTTTGCAGGGACGTTTTGACAAACCTACTTCTATAGGGGTTATGTTATAATCGAAATTGATCCATAAGTAACCAGCAGGACATCCCAGGACTGATGTCCATTTCATGGAGCTGCAAATGGAAAAAAAACCCTGAAACTAACAGCGACTAAAAAACCCCGAAAATCCAATGGTTGGAAGATGATTCATTTAGAAGCCCGGTAAACTTGCTAGTTAGCAAGTATAAACAGCCTTCTAACAACTTCTAAGCTTAAACATACCACTTTGTCTTTTTGACGGCTCAAATCGAATAACAAAAAAAGGTGGGGATGTCGAAAACATCCCCAGCAAAATCCAGTTGATGAACGTTTTCAAGAACTTCAGGTTCTTAGACAATGGAAAAACTCATGAGCCTGAAACAGAAAAAACATGAAGAAATTGTCAAGTTCGCTCCATCGTTCTTTTTGTTTCAGGTGAACCAACCCTGTAAAAATTCTAGTGGTAGAAATGGATACCAAGTGTGCCCACAACCGTTGCAAATTTCATGATCATGTTTGTCGCACTGTTCCAGGGTTTAGGCATGCCCCAACAAATCATGAAACAATGGCTTATCAAATACTCTCGGAATAAAAAAAAGGTAGCACTCATCACCTCCTTCTTTACTTGGATTTTGCAAAAGGTGGCTGGAAAAAGTAAAAAACATATTATCCCGAATGGTGGTGGTTTAACGGTGATTTCTCATGGTAGAATCCGTAAAAAAATCACCTTAAACAAATCCAAGTTTAGAAAGAAATATGCCCATGCGTTGATGACTTTGTCACTGCTCACCTCGATTTTCTTAAGCACAGGCTGAAGATCAGCAGGAAGACCTTTCGAGTCACGAAAAAGGAGTGAGGATTCTGGTAGATGCCAGACTTCATCAAACATTAGAGTGAATGTTTATTAAGGGCAACTGGTGCATGGTCACCGAAAGATCCGAAAGGTACAAAATGGGCCCCTAACAGTTGTAGGCGGGGTTATAAACCCTATTCATCAAGAATTTGAGCTACAGTATCTGAAATGGAGGTACTGCACCTTAAGGCTATTTTTGGGGCGGGCTTGCCCTTACATAAGCCGTATCCGGACGGCTTATATAGGTGAGGATTCCTCTATTTTAGGTACCTGAAACTTTTGGTGAACAAAAATTGAAGGGCCCCACCCACTCCAATGCCATGTCAGGAAATAGCAGGCCTTATTAAGGCACCACATGGCTGAAAAATTATCATTAAACAACTTCGTCTCATTTATGGTCCATTTTCTGGGAACTGTATCCACAATATCAATCACATCAGTATTGGCCGTACTGCTAGCATTGAGGCAGTTGGGCGAGAACCCAACGTATTTCAGCAGGTCTTAGAATGTCCCATATTTTTGTAAGTCGATCCCTAATAGAAGTCTTCAAATGTTGTAATCCATCTGTTGCACCTCTCTTTCGGCTTTCTTTTCTTGAGATATTTCTCATAAACATTTTCAGTACACCCCCCAAGCTTTAACAGCGAAAACCTTTGAAAGTCATGATGCTTGGCTTTCGCCGTTGAACTTCCCGGGAGTGATCGTAATGATCGTGATCGTAAGTTGGTTTATTTCACCCGTTCATGGGACGTAAACAAGCTACCTTATTCAACCCTTGTTGTTGGTAGGGGTAGTTTTGCGGGGGATAGCTAGGATTCCCTTGAATATAGGAGTGAAATACTCCATTTACCAACCCTCAGCAGAATATCCATTAGTAGACCTTGGCGGGCTTCCCAAAATTTGGGGCAAACTCCGCCTATTTTCAGGCGGCGATATACTAGTTTTAGGGACTTAGATTTGCGACTCGAGTCAATGCTGATGGGAAAAAGTTCCAAAGATATTCTCCCAAACTTATAGGTGTTATAACCCCAGATACCCATTTTCAACCCCATTTATAACTATAGTAGGGGCCAAATGGTGGTGAAACAAAAAAGGGTGATGATCTACCACAGTAGATCGAATCCGTAAAAACAAAAACATCACCTTCAGCAATCAAACAGTTTAACAGCAAGTTCGCCCCTGAAAAGCTACCATCCCAAAAGGAGAGGATCGTCTTTTTATCATTCCTTGGTGTCATTGGATTTTCTATTTGTTTCTTTCAGCTTACAGTTCACCAACAAGAAAAATCAGTGAATCCGCGCTCCTTCAGCTTCCCGTAGGTACGGTAGATTCCTCTGCGGTTTTTCGAGTTTTGGCAATCTTGCACCAAATCTTGCCTCGAAGAGCGGATTCCAACTGAGCGCGATGCTCCTCACAATGCGCCTCATCATCGGAGGTTCGGAGGCAGGAGGAGCCTCACTGGAGCCATCAGACTCCATCTTGGTATGACACCACAGGACCAAAAATTCTAATTGTAAATGCCAAGGAACGAATGATCGTGTGGATCTTTGAAAACGTGAGGATGTAGTTCCGCATGTCCGTCTCACAATTTTCATGTAAAAACTCTATGAAGCCCTCCATGAACTTGCCGGCAGATTCTGTGCCTGTCAAGCGACCACTTCCGCCCTTGTTGGCACGGCTGTTCAAGAATAACAGCCGCGCTCGTTTTGAAAATGGTCTTCAACGACTTGACCGACTCACAGGAATGCCACATTCACGCTAGAATCGTCTGAGGTGAGCCGCAGTGACCAAACCATCATGGCTTTCAGGGGCAAAAAGTTCGTTTCAAAAAGGGCATTTCCGCCGCCATTTTTCTCCAAACCTCGCAAAGTCAAAGTTGAAAAAATGGGAATTTAAGGTACATACCCAAACTCTAAGCTACTGCCCCCAAGACATCGGCCGGCCTTATTAAGGGACTATTCTCCCACCATTATCCCTGAATAATCCCCTTAAAAAGGCCGGCTATCTCTTGGGGGGGAAACAGCTTTACTCACTTAGCCAATGGACCCTGAACATGAAAAAGTTCGAACTTTATTTTCCCTACTAAATAGTGTATGTAATCCCAACAAGTTTAAGCCGTTTAGTCGAAGATCAACTTGTCGTCATTTTTGAAAACTCCAAACCTCCCATCTTCTGTGAGATCTTCTGCATGAGTTCTTCGTCCTGGCGCCCAAAAAAACAGACTGTTTCAGTCATGAGTCAGATTTCAAAGGGAGAAAAACACTTTCTTCAGGTTGTTTTTTTGTTGAAAAGTGGAGAAGCTGACACACTTCGGGGATACACCCCTGAAGTTAAACATGGAAGCTGCAGAGTAGCCCCCTGGAATTTCGGAGATTCCTATTGGAAACCATCATTTTCAGGTTGGAGTTATCTCAGGGGTAGGAAATCATCCCAATGAGATTTTCATTTCTGAGTGTCCCTGGAAATCATCCCAATGAGATTTTCCTCAGGATGGAGTTATGTCAGGGGTAGGTTGACTGATCATGATGAAAAAAACATCCACTACAGTAGCCAATGATTTACCAAAAGGTATGCCAAACAATTGACAAAAACTATGGATCAAATGGAGGGATTTTGATGGATTTTGTACCTTATGTTTTTGCTGTGTAAATGGAGGGGAGTATCCACATTATCTGATGTGGTGGCTCCGTAATCGCTTTGATAGGTGGGTCTGTGCCTCGTTTTTAGGTACCCAGAACATGTTGGTGGCATATCATGGATGCCACACTTTGGTAAACAAATATACTTCTAACCAATTATTAAGAGATTGAATTGATTGAATAAATAAAGCACACATAAGTCCACTATATAAGTATTATAGAAGTCCTCAAATCTTGTATGCCAACTTATGAATTACTTACTATGTACCATGAACACTCAACAACGACCTTCTGCAACCAAGGCTGTTCGGTTTGATTTATCAACCCATCCCATCAAAGCAATCATAGCTGGTTAACCTGCCCCCACCAGAGATAAGGGGGTTAACAAGGCCTCATTAAGGAAAACAAATGGGTTTTCATTAGCCCATAACAAGGCCTTCCTATTTCTGTGGTGTGGGGGATGTGTTACCTCAGCTGAGGGGCCCCTGGTTGACCACCAGCCATCAAAAACCAAAGGTCCTGATAGTACTTCATCGCAGCCTCCATCCCATTCTTCTTGATATCCTGGCGCCATCTTTTCCCGATAAAACCCGTTGGACGCACCGTTGTTGGGTGTTCTGCAAGATGTCCCGGGGTTTGGAACGGTTTGTTAGGATCAATGGTTAGGATTTCACCTAGTTATAGATGGGGTATGCCCCCAATATACCCCACTGATCCTAACTTTTGATCCTAACTTCCTGGGACATCCAAGTAGGGAAAATTCCAGAAAAGTACACCAAACAAACCTTCACCAGAAACAAGGTGAACCAGCCCCCTTTACAGCGATCATGAAACAACCAACCCAAACAATATACAAACTTTCATAGCAATTCTCTCAATACTACCACACCAGGTGCATTGGTTGATCTCTCCAAATTACACCCCTGAAAACTAACATGTCCCCTGAAAATCGATGGTTGGAAGATGTATTCCCTACTGAAACGGCCACTTTTTAGGGGACATGTTAGTTTTCAGGGGAGTAGGTCAATTTTCATGATCCCTGGTTCATGCCACCTTTATTCCTTGAGCAACGTTCAAAACCCGTGTGACTTTCCATTATACTGATTGGTTCATGATGAGATCCTTGTATCATGGCTTATGTAATAATCCCTTTTTTCCTTTCCACTGGCTACAGCTCCGAGCTTGTGCCGCTGTTTACCCCGCAACAAAAAGGCGAGGAAAAGTGATTAGGCCCTGACCCCATGCCAGTCAGGTCCCATCTGTACACCACGGGCACCGAGTGATGCCAACCACTGTACAAACTCCGGATCGTCTTCGCCTCGTGCTCCGCCGTGATGTAGTTCCGCGGCTCGGTCCACAAAGGCTGCTGCGAAGGCATGGCACAACGCGGAGGGGTAGACCTTCAAAGGTGACGTCTTCCACGCTCCGCTGGAATGCCGGCCTCGTGCACCTCCAGCAATCAGAGGCGGTCGATCACAACGGGCCATCTTGGTCTCCCCCAACCGTCTCCGCAGAGTCGGAAGATGAGCCACCAAGAAGTCCGTTGGTTTGATCGCCCTTTGCCCCCATTCCCATTGCTTCAGTCGAAGACGTAGAACTCCCGGGGCCCGTAGTAACCATCTCGTCTGTGGGATTCGCCAAGTTGAAGCGTAGCTCTGGTCACTTGGCTCTGCGGGGGTGCTCCACCAGCACACTGACGAAGAGAACAATAGCCCAAGCCACCAATACCAAAGTCCGCTGGTAGAGAAGATTGCCAATCTCAACCTGAAGTTGTTCCCGCAGTGTGAGCTCCGGAATTCCCCATAGGTACTGCGAGCTCCTCAAGGGCCGTGGAGCGTGACGCTCATCCTCCACTGGTTGGTGCCTTGCGCACGACCACGTCTCGCAAGGAGGACCAGCTTGTAAAGCCAGAATCCGCCCTCCTTTCAGGAGGTCCAGCAATAGCTTGAAGGTGGCATCATTTGTCAGGTCACCTTTGTCACGGTGGTGAACCAGGTCGAAAGGGATGGTCACCACCCGGTACTCGCCCCCAACCGTCAGTTTCTGAGCCCACCAGTCCAAGTCTCCCTCACGAGAGTGCCCGCTGAAAAGGTGCAGGATGTAGTACGTGGGCACGTCCATCAGAATCCCGCAACGTGGGTCTAGTGGTAGGGGTCCTTGGACACCGAGCTGCACCTTCGTGTCTGCGTCTTCAGCTTGGCACAGCCGAATGGTCTCGGCTGGATGGGTCCACGCTTCAAAAAGCGGGGTGGTGAGGTGGCCAGGTCTGGCCGGATTCAGTGGCCGGGCTGGTGGCTCAACCTTGGTCCGGACGGTTCATCCTCCTGGTCTGGTCCTTCGGGGACGAAAGCCCAAGTTCACGGAGCCTCTTGTCCACCTTTTGCCCCCATTGCTCGCATTCCATGATGAGCTCGACTTCGTCCGTGGCCGTGACAGCGTCCAAAACCGTAGTGAAATCCGCAGAAAAACAACACGTTCTGTAGTCGTCAGCGAAGTCTTCCACCCATGGATCATCCCATTCACCAGCAGTGACACATTGCTGACACCAGACATTGATGTCAGCGTGAGCAACGCGGGAGAGGCACATGTGGCTTGAAGCGGCCTGGCTGGGAAGCTCTTCTGGCTGTGGTTGGTCCAGCTGCTCATCGAGCTGGGGCTGGAGGGGTAAGGATGCGTACCGTCCCAGGGCATCCGAGGCCACTCGCTCGGCCAAGGTAGGTAGCCGCGGTCCCGCCACTGTATGTCCTCGTAGCCGCTTATGCATTCGGAGGTGCATAGGCAAGGGAACTCGTTGTACTTGTTCTTCAGGAAGTAGGTTAGCTTGGGCCCATTGGAGACATGGTCGCCTCGCATTGCTCTGCTTCATGTGCCACATCAAGCGTTCCGTGGAAAAGCACTCATAGAGGCAAACCGGGCACACCGTGCCTGAGCAGTAAAGCGCGTGGGCTGATCTCTTGCCATGCTTCAGGTGACGATGGGAGGCCAAAGCCGCCTGGTCACTGTAGAACTCGCCACACTCTGGACAAGCTAAAGCTGCACCAATCGTGGTCACTGTTGCCTCAAAGGTCACACCGCAAGCTGGGAGTACCTGTCGCATCTGCCTGCGGAACCATTGTACATCACTGGCCTGATTGGTGAGGGATATTGACATGCGCTTGGCTCTCTTTAACCACCCCTTCCAATAGGACCGATGAGCTTGAATCCAAGATATCCAGGCCATACCGCTCGTGTAGATTGGGGCAAGCGTAGCAAAGTCACCACCTAGCCGCCGTAGCCAAGCTAAATCTTCAGTCACTAAAGCGCCCCACGACTGCGTGGTAACGGACTCCTCCGTCTCAAGAACTTGCAAAAGCGCCTCAGGTCCCGAGAAAGCGAGATGCCCGAGATGTTGTAGCCGCCTTAAGCGTAGTTGTGTAGCCAAATCTGGCATCTCGGCCTTCCTCAGTGCGACTTGGTTGGTTTCTGCAGTGGCGTCCTTCACAGGCATACGCATAGCTGTGCGGACTGCTCGATGGTAGAATTGCTGTAGGGCCTTCCAGGCTGGTCTATGAATGACTACCCATGTAGCAGAGTTGTAGAAGAGCCTCGAAAAGATCAACGCCTCCAGGAGAACCAAGCGACAAGCTTGTGAGAGTCCCTGCACTCGATAAGCTCCACGCCGTAAAAGTCTGAGGGCATCTTGGGCCATGGCAATGCGCGCCATGACCTCTGCGTCCATTTCAGCATCTCCTTGAATTAAGGAACCAAGATGTTGATAACGAGCCACCGTGACGACCGAAGGGTTTCCATCCGGAAGATGGAAAGCACCCTGCTCGTCCACAATGTCATGCCGTTGATGCTGCGTGGCTCCCAAACCTCTGTAAACTGCAATCAGTTCCGTTTTGCCCTTGGCAAAGTTGACCGTCATGTGAGCCTCACCGAAACGATGTAGCACGGTCTCGACTGCTAGAGTGATCCTCGTCCTCAAGGTCTCATTGTCGTCCGCGTCCAGGACTAGGGCCACATCATCTTGCCATGCAACAGGAGGGAAAGCTTCCTGTGCGAGAGACTCCTGAGGACAATGCAATGTGGTAGTGATACCATGAGAACCCAGATCTTCGGAGACTTTGCGAAGTACTTCAATCATCGCGACGTTGAAGAGAAGGTCTGCAAGGGGCAGCCCCGGTCTGGTTCCAGTGATGGTCATGGCACACTGATCATCATGTTGGTCCACTAGCCATCCATGGCGAACCAAGCTTTGTAGCAAAGTCATGAGCCGAGGCGGAACATCAGACAGGGCAGGGGGGCGTGCACCAAGTGTAGCACCCCGGCATCGCTGCCTGCATTCCTCACCCCGGTCCAAGGCGTCCATCAACCATTGGTATTCGTCAGGTTGTAAGTAAGGGCCAACTGCATGGTGTCGAGGTAGGCTGTAAAAGGCCTGCTTGACGTCGATAAATAGCACAGCGGCTGGCCGTCCAAGATGTCTGGCAACATTGAGGAAACTGCGCACGGCTTGGGTGCAGAAAGCCACCTGACCTTTTGGTTTTCTGCCTAGTTGAAATGGTCCGAAGTGAGGTAGTACATGTGGTAGAAGACGTCGACGTAGTAGGGCCTGGATGATCTTGGCAAGAGTAGGCGCCAAAACGATGGACCTGTAGGACGCTAAGGCTTCAGCTGGACCTTTCCCTTTGTACAGGGGGATGAGAGTGGCACCTTGAAAGACAAGCGGAAGATGGCCAGTTGCAAAGCACTTGACAACTAATGGTAGAATCCATCTGGCCGCCTCCGTCCCTCCGGCTTGTAGGAGGTCAGCAGTCAAAAGGTCCTCACCCGGGGACTTGTAATGCTTGAAGCCTGCAAGGACGCCCTCTACCTCGGCCAGAGTGGGCAGGAACTCCAAAGGCAGAATGTCTATATCCTTGTTGGGCTTCAGTCCTTCCACGTGCCATCGCCAAAGTAGGTCCCGGTTGCAGTGGCACCCTTCTTCGATGGCTGCAAAATGCTGTAAGGCATCAGCTGTCATCTGCTCCCTGGGAAGAGTCTTGGCCACCTTGCATGCCTGCTTGGGCAGGGCAAACTTGAGCTTCGGCCACAATTTGTTCATGTTGAGATCGATCTCTTGAGAATCACGCGGGATCTCGCCGGCAAGGGTCTCGAAGTACCAGCGTTTATCATGCGCTAATTGACCACGTAGTCGGTAGCAAACCAGATCAAAGGCTCGAATGATGGAGGCCATGTTGTGATCGACCGTAGAGGAAGTAGAAGGAAAAGTGCCACCCTTGGAGCTCCAGATACGAAAGAAGAACCGCAAGGCTTGACCGTCAAGTGCCTGTTGGATTTGCCTCTTTTGTCGCCGTAGAGTGCCACGCTGTTTGATCAGTGTCATGGTGTCGGTTGATACATATGGCTTCTTGGCTGGAGCGACCGTCTTGGGATAGACCTGTTTCGCCTCATAAAGGAGGGAGTGCTGTAGAGCCATGGCATGTTGGTCAACTGAAGCATGAGCCTGAAAGTCAGGTAGGGAACCTAACCATTTCAGTCCGTCATGTAGTCGTTGCCTCCAGAAAGCATGGGCGGCAGCTGTAGGGTTCTGCGGGTTGTCATAGGGCAGGACGATGCGGAAGGTAGATGGGCGTGAGCCATCACCGTGTCGCCGAGTATGTAGAGTAACCAACTCGTGGTCTTCTCTGGTGATTGCAACGTCAGCGTCGTAGGCTACTCGGGACTCCATGTAATCGGTTTCTTCCCACCCATGCGGTACCGCAACGTAGTCCAAACGCTTTTTCAACTGTCCTTTGGCAGAGGTATGTGTCCACGAAGCCCCTGAGTGGCACGTCGGATGCAAGGCAGGTGTGGCAAGCCGATGTCGATGCAGGAAGTCTGCAAAGGCTGAAGGTTGGGCTGTAGGCAACAACTCATCATTGGCGTCCGCAAAGAGTAACAAGGTGCCTTTGCGGTAAGGTCGTAATAATTCGGTGACATGTCGCCAGTACTGTTCTCTAAGCGCCGGCCCTTTATCAGCTGAGGGAGCATGAGCCACCACAATAATCGCCGAGAAGTCAACCGCTTTGACTTTCACGATCAAGGTTTCCGCCTCAGTGGCAACAATAGCGAAGTGCTTCCTGCTGAAGTAGAGATCACCGTCAGGGTTGGTACCATAGCTGTGCTTGGTGTCGACATACAAGCCGCATCCCCCAGTACCATGATCAGATGGGGTAAGGAAGAGAAAACCATTCTTGCATGTCACACATTGTTCCTTGTAGGCTCTAGTCTCTTGAAGACCGACCAAATGACATTGTTGCTGACCCCATTGCTGCTCTAAATGGAGTGTCCGAGCAGACGGTTGTGGCGGGATCTTCCTACCATTCTTGGAGAAGTCATTGAGGGTGAGCACGTTATGGGTCGCCAGTCCCAATGACAGGCTTCCCAAGGATGCCAAAGTGGGCTCCACATTCCGGCCAACGTCTGATGTGAGACCTCGTCCTTTTTCAAAATTGGTCTGGGTCAAGGTAGTAGGGAGCTCTGGGGTTACAATGTCGTACATGCCCTCCTCCGGATTGTTGACGAAGCCGGCCTGTGTAGGGTTGGCCACAAGCCACAACCACTGAGCCGCCCATGGGTCTGCCTGTAGAATATCAAAGAGCGCCTCCAAAGCTGCTGGGCAGTGTAGTGCATGGCTTCGAGCTGCATTTGCAAAGGTGTTGGCCAGCTCATTGAAAGGGTCCCCCCTATGGCCAGGGACATGACGAGTCTGCATAGTTGTTCGCTGACGCACTGCTTGGCTAAGTCCACGCAAGACACTAGTCGGGAAACGAGTGGCAGCTTTGCTCGGGAAGGAAGCCACGAAGTCTGCCGAAGTACAGTCAAACGAGAGTTCGATCTGAAGTTCCTGCCAACTGGCAACGTGATAAGCAAACAAAAGTGCAACTACCATAGCATCAACCTCAGCTTCAAATGCTGAGGAGGCATCACATGCCGCTGCAAGATGTCCCCAGTAATGCAAAGTATCATCCTGTGACTGGACAAGGACCACAACGGACCAAGCGGCGGACTTGTCTCCGGAGAGCAAGCCCGCAGGTTGGTACGAGCCGTCAGTGTACAGTACCAGTCTTTTGGGCGGACTGCTCAATGGGTTGGTGATAAATGGAAGGGCACATATGGTGTTGGGATGTAGCCAATATTCATCACATGCGACCGGGGTACGAGTGTCAATGAAGCTCGCCCAATCAGTCTCCAAGAGAGCGGCTTGGAGATCAGCAATGTGCCCGGAGGGCATCCTGGCAGAGATCGTCGTCTCTTGCTGCCGTACCCCTCCTCCTTGCCATTGAAAGGGTTCAGACTCCTGTTCCCAAGCCCATTCCGACCAGAAGTCTGTGGCCATATCCAAGATGGCTACTGTGTTGGGAGCTGTACGAGCCAGCGGGGTGCCATCAACTTCTTGTAGTAATTCCGATAGTTCAGGCAAAGGGAAAGGATCAGCGCATAGATGTAGAATTTCCGGGTCCCAAGTGATTCGCATAGCATCCCCTGTATCAGCTTCGAAGAGAATCAGGTCCACTTCATCTTCAAAGGTAACTGTCTTGTTGCCTTCCCATCCATGCCATTGGTAGACCGCCTTGCCAAGTACAAAATTGGTTTGATCCTGTTCGGAGTCAGAACCATAAGGAGTTGGCGGATGTGTGGGTCTGTCAGTAGGATAGAGGCCACCATATCCGGAACGTGGTTGGTTGCCTAAGTTCTGTACTGTATCCTGAGTGGTGGCAGCTCTGGAAATCCTGAAGTTCACTGCCATGTCGTTCCCAAAAGGAGTCTCTACCGCTTGGTGTAACCGGGCGCATAGGAAATCTCCATTGGATAATTCAATGGCGTCTCGTTCTGACCATGGGATGCCATTGAGGAGAACATGTTCTTCCGGGAGTGCTTGCAGGTGGTGTCGAACCTCCTGGAAGGTCGTCTCGGCTGGGACGTAGCGCACAACCAGTGGATCAGGCTCCGGAAGTTCAAAGGCGACGATCTGGTGTCCCGGTCTTCCATCAAGGACGGTGTTCAGAAAGAAAAGTTCTCCTCTAAACGGTCGACACCGTCTGGCGTACTGTATAGACTCATCAGCAGTTGAAAGGAACCATTGGTCGTCTGGGCGTAGGTCAGGCCAATAAGCAAAAATAAGGGCGAAGATGTCCTCCAGAGTCAAGTGTGGGATCAGGTGTAATTCGAGGTGATCCAATGGGTCTCCTGGATGATGAACATCCGCTCCGTGTCTCTGATGCCTGCGCCAGATAGTGTTCCATCCAATGCGTAAAGGTCGTAGAACTTGTGTGCGACTGATTCTTGCTGCTCCCCACGGGTCAGTGTTCAGGTCATTGGTGAGGTCAGCAGGAGATTGGTTTGGCGCTAATGGCGCTCCATTTTGTCTTGCTGTTACGATTTCGTGCCACCTTCGCAGGAATTCATCTGTGAAAGAGTGAGTAACAGGTTGTGCATCCAACTGCTGGAAGGTACGTAAGGGCATAGAATCACGCTCGATGGGGTAGGCATTGGATGTAGCAATGCTATCAGTAGGCCTCATGGAGCTAGAACTGGCTCCAGATCTACTGTACCCTCCATAATCCCTGGTAGGTCCACGGTTTCGATATGGATGGTAAGGATGTCCTCTCTCATGGGAGCTGGGATCTCGATCTTCGCCTTGAGGGTTGGGACCGACAATCGTGGTAACACCAAGTAGGCTCTCAGGGACTAAAGTGAAGACATCTCCATGAAACGCATCATAAAGTCCATGACCGGGTTCCAAAGGTATTCCATTGCGGCGAAACCTGCTAGGTGGAATGGCATCTGTAAAACCAAAAGCCCCTGTCAGCTGTAGTATCGAGACTCGTCTTGGTAAATTGCTTGCCCATGCATCAACACCTTCCTTATGCAATACCACAGTAGCATGATTGTGAGGAGTATCAATGGGTGTTTGAAGGATCACCAGCTGGGCGTGTCTCGCGAGATCAACAGAGAGCAAGTAGCTTGCATGTACTTGCATTAGACTCCATTCTCGTGGTTGCAGATCCGGCCACTGGGTATGAATCTTGTCGATCATAATCCAGGCATCCTGGGGATGCACCCTTCTCACACGCATTGATGGAACTCGGTGGTATACGAGGGATCGAACCCGCCATACTGTGAACCAACGTTGCGTTAAGACCGCACCTCCATGATTCGTCCATAGCGAAATGCAATACGTGTCAAGAGCTGCGTTGGGAGAAATGTTCCAAGGTGGTGCTGCTGGATCAAGAGAGTTGTGCACAACTCTTCGTGGAAAACCTTGTTCATCAAAGCCAGTGGCAGATACCGGGATGTTGGCAAAGAAGGCCACAGGAAGATCAAGGCGTGGAATGATTCTCAGCAAGAGATGATCACCTTCTCGAACTGCTTGCATGTCTTCATCAAGTAGTACGACACCGTTGAGGTACATATGACAGTGAAAACATCGCTCATTCCTTGTTGGGTCACAAAGGTCCGAGAAGTCAGAGAAGGCAATAAGCTGAATACGATTCACAACTGTAGGCACCTGCTGTTGCGTAAGCTCTTGGACTCGATTGCGAAGAGTTCTGTCCAGTTTATCAACCTCGAAAGCAACACGCACTCTCGGCCATCGTCCTTCAGTTTGGACAGCAATCAGCAATGCATCGACCGAGGGGCTTATGACATGCGAGTCACGAATGGGATCGTGGACCGTAACGAAGTGCCATGCCTTGTAACGTAGCGCTGGCCATACAAATTCAACTGCTCGTATCCATTCATCAGGAGGATCGTGTGGTTGAAAGGTAATATGGCCGTAAAGATCTCCTAAGCCTTCCGCCGCATATCTTACACATAGAGTGGATACGCCAACTGGGACAACACTTGTAGATCTCCTAAGCCGTCGGTTGTCCTCATCACTTCTCCTGGGTGGTTCTTCTTCTTCATCAGGAAGATCAGCACCACGGCGTCCAAAGAAGTTCGGGAAGGGAGCAACACTCCCCCTTCGAAGGCGAATTGCATCAGCAAATTCTTCCGTGAAGGAAAAGGTGACGACAGCAGAGGTTCCATTGAAATGGTAGTCGGGCTGAAAGGCATGATCAGGTGGATTGGGGACTGTCGCAATGTTTGACATGGGTCCTGTTGAGACAGTGCGGCTCGTGCTCACCAAACCATCAGCTGATGAAGCTGGAGTATCATGTGAGACCTGATCTTCTTGTGCCTGTACTTCTTTATAAGGCCATAGATGAACATCAGGTGGGCAAGAGAAAGAAAGGATATCCCCATGATCCAAACGCAAAACTCCTGCTTCACGACGTCTAATCACCCCATTGAGCCATAATTGGCCAAACTGGAACTGATCCACCACCATTCCATCTTGCCAGAAAAATTGGCAAGCTTCATCATAAGTGACAACTCGAGGCACATTCCGGAGCCAAGGGATCAATGTGGGCAAGAATTCACAAATGATGAGGCTATCGTCTTTTGGTGTATCAATGTCATCCAGGATAAGTACCAAGAAGTCGTTGTAGCGCAAAGTTGGTGCCTGCTTCCAGTACTGATGAGGTTCCACTAACTCCCATAAAGCGATGGCCAGGTCTGGCCATTCACGGACCACAGCATCAAGTGTCTTCCATGCTTCCGGCCGGATTGGCGTTTGAATCCAAGTAACCAAAGTATCCGTACCCTGTTTGTGCCTCCAAATGGTCCACCAATCCGCTGTACTTCGTCCCAAATCGTGTAGGAACCAAGTTTGGCCGTTGTATTCATCCAGGATCTTATCCGCAGGAATGGTCCATGGTGGGTGGAAAGCAATGGTCGTGTAGATGGTGCGCATAGGATAGTGTGTGACAGCAAAGGGAATCGTCTCACCTTGGACAAAGATGAATTCATCTTCTGGTAGATCACGTCTCGGGTTGATGCGGATCAGAACATGACTTCCAGGTCGTAAAGATCGTTCAATTTCGTCCAACCAAGGGACCCCATCCACGAAGACGTAGCAATGCCACCTGCGTTCAGAGCGTGAGGAATCACAGTAATCATAGTAGCCAGATTTCTTCAAGAGTCGTCCTCTGCTGTTCAGAGGGGCTCGAAATTCTTGGCTGATCTCTTGCTGTCTAAAAGATGAAGTGTGGGCTGTGAGGTCGATCTCTTGTGCGATAGGAAACTCATTTGGAGGTAATTCATCTCGGGCTACCACCAACGCTGCTACTTTGCCAGGTCTAATGACCATGCTATCCTTTGTAGGGTCACGTGCATAGATCAAAAGCCATTGTTTCGTTGCAAGATCTCGCCATAATCCTTCGATGACCGAAACCGTTCTGGAAGCAGGCCATTGAGCAGGAATATGTAGGATATGATGCAAACTGTCGTCCACAAGCGCACGATGTCGTAGCAATAAAACTCGAAAGCCCTGACTAAAGTAAACTGCAGAAGTCTCCAGGTCACGTTGCTCTTCCGGTGTCCTTCCCGGATGATCATCGTCCTCCTCAGATTCTTCTTCTTCTTCGCCTGGATCGCTCCCGAAGTCCTCTTGTGCACTACGTTGTTGGCGAAGAGACTCAACCCTTGCACGAAAGACGTCCGTGTAGGAATACTCGTCGATCTTCACCGTGGGATTTAGTCTCCTACTCCATCGTCCCCCAGAGCTGCAAAGGAGTTCCCTTTGGGTGCCGGGGTGAACTCCAGTTTGCCTTGCTTTCCTTTCCCTTGTTGTCCCTTTGACGGCTTCCTCGTTGAGGTGCTCCTGGATCTCGGCTCTGACTTGTCGTCGTCCTTCTCCTTTCTTCTGGCGCTCTGCCGATCCTTCTCCTTTGCTGTTGTTGCAGCGGCCTCCAACTTCTGCACAAAGGTTTCTTTGGGAAGTTCTTGGGGGGGTGGCATCATGGGCGGTGTCTCGTCTGGTATCTCCGGGGTGTCCTTGACGGTCGGCTCGATCTCCATGCTGCCACCAGCTGTGCCAATTTCGAACATCTCCGGGTAGTCCTTCTCGTCCAACTCGACTTCGTCCCACTTGAAGTCCTTGTGGTGCTTGCCAAGAGCCTGTAACTCTGCTTTTGCATTCTTCTCTGCTGTGATTGCGTCCTGCAGCACTAAAGTCCATGCACGATGAGCTTCCTCGTACTGCTTGACCTTGCGGTTGTAGAGCTCCTGGATCTGTCCTGTCCATGTGGTCCAATCCTCCTTCATCTTCTTGAGAGTTTCGTAGGCCCTCTTGGTCTTGGCTTGTGCTTTGGCCAATTGTCTCCCAACCTTGTGAACATCCTTGGATTCCGTAGTTGGGGATACGACTGCAGTAGGCTCGTTGGAGGATTTCGCCGCCATCCTCAAAGCCTCCTCTGCACTCGACTTGCCATCCGCCACATCCTTCAAGAGCGCCATCAAAACTTGAGCTTGGGCACCAGAGCTCGCAGGCATCGGAGTCTTCTCGCCTTCCTTCACCGGGGAATATGGCTTGTCCTCCTTGCTCTCCGCCGTGTCCATCTTGGGTTCCGTCACCATTGGCTTTTTGAAATCCGGCGAACTGAGCTCCGTGGTCCTGACAGTCCGTGGCGTCACCGGGTTCTGGTTCTCCGTGCTCTTGCCACCATCCCTGTCCTTGTCCTTGCTCTTGCCATCCTTGGCCTTTCCCTTTCCCTTGCCCTTTCCAGTGGTGCGGGGCTTTCGGGAACGTGGCCTGGACTTTTCCCTCTGGGGCTTCTCGTAGGTTTGCCACCCAACATACCGCCAGTGTAACCCACATTGCCCGCAGAATTCCGCCGTAGGTCCGTTTAACCTTTGGCAGTCGCATCTCCATCGGTTGTCTACTTTGGAAGCCATGGACGCCATCGCTGCAACCTGTCGTAGATACCGTGGATCTCTGCTGTGGTGTTGAGAAAGGCGTAGTCCCAGTTGTGCCACTTGAAATTTGGGGAGTAACCTCAACCCAATTCGGTGTAGCCACAAACGCCTTCTCGCTGTCGATCTTTGTCGACGCTCCCTCCTTCTCCTTGTCAGTGAAGCCGTGACGCATCAAAGGAGGAGGAACTCGCGGCCTGCACTGGACCGAGGACAGGGTTTTTGGTTGACCCTAAACCACAAACAAAGCAGTCGGTACAGTGAAGTACAGCGGTGCCAGTAGAAGTCCTCGGCCTGCTCAAGACCGGAAAGACGGGGTTTAAGGTTGACCCCCAACCGTAGCAAAGCAGACGGTACAGTAAAGTACAGCGGTGCCAGCTAAACCAATCTCGGCCTGCACAAGACCGGAAAGACAGGGTTTGTGGTTCACCCTCAACCAGGTACCAAGCGAAGCAAACGGTACAGTTAAGTACAGCGGTGCCAGCAAGAAGTGAAGTCCCCCACGTAGCGCAAAACCGTGAAGGGACCGTGGGCAGCACAAGTTGCGGGTGCCTCCCACTGAGGTCTAGCTTCCTCGAGCCAAACCTTTTAATAATCCCTATATAACTGGGTAGAGTAGGATTTCATCCCCCTATGTACAGCAAATAGCTTAGGTTCGCTTAAGATGCATGGAAAAAGTTCCAAGAATATTATCCCAAATGATGGTTTAACCATAAAAAAAAAACCACCAAAACAAATCCTTCGGGTGCCTCATTATGCTGCTTGAAGGTGATACAACTTGTTACAGATTCCCGATGAAAAAACGCTACGTTGAACTTGACCCATGTCCAAGTGGTCCAACAAAACACAAAAACGTCGGGGAACGAGTGGATACTTGGAGGATCATCCCATTTAGTAACTGGTTAATAACCATGGGTAGTAAGTCCCCTAACTGGGGTTGTTCCCTTTCCAAATGGCCTAAATGACTTGTAACTACTTACTAACTGGGATGATCCTCCAAGTATGATGCCTGGGGTGCAACCTAACAACAAAACTATTTTAGTACTTTAACCAAGCCAAGCTATGTATTTCTAACTTCTTGATTCACATCATTAAGACATTTTGAAGACATGGAACATCGCCAAAAAACTAGTTTCGATGCAATAAAACTACATCTATGAATTGAGGACCCCTTTCCTTCACTTTTCAGAACTTCTCCCATGTCTTTTCCAAAATAGCTTGGAAGGTAGCAAATAGACTGGTATATATAGTTTTCAATACGGATTTGCCGGGGGGGGGGGGCATGCAACAGTGAGCCACCCCCAGCAAACTACTCAAATTGGTTATGATTTAGTATGTCAAATGGCCTTCATTAGGTAAGATTCTCAGATTTGCGACTCTTCGATGCTTGGAAAAGGTACAAAAAACAGATTCTTCCAACATGTTGGGTGAATAATGGTCTGCAAAATCCCATGGTAGAATCCATTAAAAAAAATCACCGAATCAAAACAAAAAATCCAAGGATGAGATGGCAGCATTTTTCAGGATTTCGTCACGATTTCCCGCCTCGAACATTTCCTGCAACTCCGGGTCATGCTCTAGAGATTTGACTTTGTCCTGGTCGGATAAAGCTTGCAACGGATTCCTGGTTAGGAAGCAGTTACCTATAGGATCCATGGGACTGGTATATTTGCCTACATTTGGTTGATTTTTATGGTAAATGCAGGTAAATGTACCATGCATGGATTCTATGGGTTAGTAACCATGGTTTATATAACAGGTCGCCCCTAAGTAGGGTTGGTTGTACCCCTTCCAAATGGCCGAACTCCATGTTGCTTAAAAAAATGGGGGGCTGATCCTAACTATTTCCTAAGTGGGGTCCCATCCTCTGCACACCCCTTCGGCAACACCAAATTATGAATCCCGGAATCTCATCAAAAAGCCTGTTGGTAAAGGTTGCGGACCGGTGTATGGGACAGTGCAGTACGATATCTTGAGGACAGCAGAATGTAAGCCTCCCTAAAACTAACAGCTAGTTTACTAGTTTACCCCCTGAAAATAGGGCAACATCCCAAAAGGACATTTCAAGTTCATCTTCCATCAACATTGATTTTCAGGGGTGAACTCACTGGTAGTTTCAGGGGGGTTTATCTTACAGGAGCCCTCATCATCTTTCATCCACAGTAAGATACACTTTTCAGCCTTGGGTCTTGATTGATCACTTCCTGACACCTACAACCACCAATTTCATCCATCCACTCGGATTTGCTTGTTGGATGCTTGGAAAAAGGTTCCAAACATATTCTCCCAAATGGTGGTTGTTCATGGTGATTTACCGTGGTACAATCCGTACAACCTCTCCATCAAAGCAAATCCAAGATTTGGGGGTTAGGCTTTGACAACGGAATTTTGACATGAAAGCTGGCTCGAACATTGATCATGAAAGTACATGTACTATTTGGATCTACCCCCCACCCAGGACGCAATCGTCACCACCAGCAGCCTGATCTGAACCTTCATTCTGGTCAACCTACCCCCCACCTAAAGTACCCCCCCTTTGAAGTAAAGGGTTAATAATGCCTTATTAACGGAAACCAATGGCTAATAAACCCTTAAAAAGGCCTTAGTTCTCGGGCGGAGTTGCGTTAGGGGGTGTAGGTTGACTAGCGATAATGTAAATTATTCTTCTTTAGGGCTCCAAAGAAATAATCAAGTTGAAGGCATTCTGCCAAATTTGTTGAATCTATAAATCGCAATGGTGCTTACCCACGTATGAAACATATACCCTCCCCAAAGCCAACATAGTCGCCTGAAAATAGACCATCGCAAAAAAAATCATCTTCCAACCGTCAATCTTTGGGTGCTATATTAGTCATTGAAACACAGGTAGGGCCGTCTATTTCAAAGCGAGGGATTGGCATAGCCCTTCAGCAAGTCAAAAACCCATGGAAAAATGAAGGGTTGTTTAAACTTTAAACCCTAAAAACATTTCCTTTTTTTTATTATCTATATCTAGCTGGTAGTTTCAACCCATCTGAAAAATATGAGTCAAAATGGGTTCATCTTCCCCAGGGTTCGGGGTTAAAAATACAAAATATTTGAGTTGCCACCACCTAGATATTCTTGCAGAAATCCAAAGGAAAACCTGTTTTTTGGGGCACTGGCTGCTTGATGGATCCATCCCCCCCAAAAAAACGGGCTATATAATTCTTCTGGGCTACCTGACTGAGAGCTATGCCCAAAATCAACTTGCCAAGTTGGTGTTTGAACCAACATGCTCGTCAAATTGGATCATGAAACCCCCAGGCTTCGGGGTGAAAATAGAAATATGTTTGAGTTACCACCACATCTTAATTTGGATCATCTCTCCAAGTTGTTTTTTTCCAACAAACTATCGGCGCCTGCACTGGAGCGTCTCCAGTGGCCAGTTTCCTCAATTTTTTTTCCAAGGGAGTAAGATATCTCCAAAGGGACAAAGTGGGCCCAAAACCAGTTATAGGCAGTCCATTTATATGGGGTGAACAAACCTCAGTTACCGATTTCTTTCAAGCATTCAAGCCATTGGTAGGGGCCTACTTTGTAGCTGGAAAATCATGTTCCCCTTACATATTATAGGAATCTAAAAGGGACCGGATGGCTTCCTAGCAAACACACCGCCCATGCTGCCTGCACTGTCACCCACCACCTTCACACAAATTCCTGGCCAAATTTTCATATTTCACCAACCTAGATTTCCTAGAAAAATCTGTTGATGAAAAAAAATCCTGCACCAGTTAATATGGTAAATATCACCATTCTTTACCAAGGGTTTTAGCACCATGCCAGGTGGGTTGTCTCGCCCGACCAGCTACCGAGCTTGGGGGCCTACGAAAACCTCAACACCAGGCCTCTCCCGGCACATCCACCACCACAAGTCGAGCCACACAAAAAAAAATCAAACCGCGCCGGATACTTTCTAAATGGAAATCCTGGTGGTTTAAATGGGATCTTTATGATGTATGAAATAATCCCATAATATAGGTGTTTCCTAAAATGGTTGGTACCCCCCATTTCACACCCCAAAATGGTCATTTTTAGTAGGAAAACCAATAGTTGTTGGGTAGCACTGTAGCACCATTTTAGGAAACACACCCCCAATATAACTGCGTAGTATTTCATCCCCCCCCCCCAAAAAAAAAAACATATCCTAAACCACAACTAATGGGGGCCCTGCCCTATTTTTCTCGCTGTTTCCGTGCCATGACATATCCAAGTCTCGTGTTGTAATGCTCTGCGATGGCTTGTGTTTGCAACCAACCTCGCATAGCCTGGATGCCGACTCCAACCAAAAAACCATGGTAGGTGAATTTTGAGGGGGGAATCTGTTTGATGGTTGGTCAACTCACACACCCAGAAATAATGGTTTAATAGCAGGCCTTATTAAGGGACACCAATGGTTAATAAGCCGTTAGCAAGGCCTTATTTCTGGGGGGGTTCGTTACGGGGGGGGGGGGGTTGGACTAGCTGCAACTGTCTTTTTGGGGCAGGACATAAAATCATATATGGTGATTCAAGCCGTGACCAGTGATTTGTGACCTTTTAAGGGGTTAACTGACCTCCAATTAGGGGATAAAAAGGTCACTTTGAATCACCTTGTATATGATGGCATGTGATTGATGTATAACTATAGTGCATAGATGTAAGATTTTGGTTTTAAATTCAAATCAAAAGTAACCAAACTGTACAGTAGCTGTTTTCACCAGGAGATTTGTTTGACACTTACCCTCCCTAAAACTAACATAGCACCAGAAAATAGGCCATCCCAAAAAGGAAACTAGTATTCCAACCATCCATTTTCAGGGGCTATGTTAGTTTCAGGGAGAGTATCTCCAATCTATTTTGACATCCAAACAAAGCATCTAAACGGTTGTCAGTTTGCCCAAGCAATGCTCAAACCTTCAGGGCAAATCCTTGAACATGACCATAGATTTGCTCTGTGCTTGATCCCCCCGAAGTATGGGTAATTTAATCCCATAGGATCCATGTATAGTATATTTACCTACATGAATGGTTGATTTGTATGGTAAATGTAGGTAAATATACCAGTCCCATGGATCCTATGGGAATGATCCTTGAAGAATCTCCATTTTTTTTTGCGTTGTTGGTTCCGAACTGTTCAACAAAACATGTCTGAATCGGGGTCTGGAGGGAGCTGGCAGTTTGATATTAAATGATAACTCCAGTGGGGTGCTATTTGGAGTTCTGGGGCCTACAATCCGGAATAAAATCACCGAATCAAGAAAGGTACCACCCCCAAAGTTTAACATGGAACCTGAAAATGATGGTTTTCCAAGTTCGGAATCTCCTTTTCCAAGGACGGTATGTCTTCAGGTGAAGCATGTTAAACTTCAGGGGTGGTACCTACCAATTTTGACCCAATTGGGGGATGAAACATCCCATGGTCCATGATATTGTGTACCTACCAGCTCCCATTTATCCATAGACACACCTCGACTTAGATATTTTTTTGCTGCTCCAATTTCATGCGAATCACAATCACCTACTTGGAGGATGGGCTCCCAGGACTTGTAAGTAGATCACCCCCGATTTAGAAGTCATGGAGTTCGGCAATTTCTAGTTGGTAGTTTCCAACCCATTTGAAAAATATGTACGTCAAATTGGAAAAAAAACCAAGGTTCGGGGTGAAAACGAAAAAAAATATGAACAAAACCACAACCCAGATTTGGAAGGCTGTCCCACAACCCTATGGTTACACCCCTGAAAACCAACATGTCCCCAAACAAGGGACTATTTTAGTAGGGCATATAGGGAATACATCTGAACCAACCATTGAAAATCTCAGGGGACAGTCGTTCGTTTTCAGGGGAGTATCATTGCTATTATTATTTCTATTTCTATGGTTAACCACTTAAATCCACAACCGTATGGTTAACCACTATGGAAGGGGTCCCACAACCCTTGAAAGGGGTCCCGCAACCCTATGTTTAACCACTTAAATCCACTGAGGGTACCCAGTTCCTCCGATGACTTCTCTCCCGACCTCCGGATTCTTGGCAAATCCTTGCAATGACTTGGCAGTATCTGGATTGCCTCGACGTCTCAGACGATTTGTGACGCGTTTTCCTTTTTGGAGGTTGGATCAAGAATGAATCGAAACATCATTTCAAGGCAAAATTTTCAAATAAACATCCTAAACTAGTTGGTGGTTGAAACAACCCCTTTGAAACATATTAGTCAAGATGGGAATCTTTTCCCCAAATAGGGGTGAACATAGAAAAATATCCGAAACCACCACCTAGATAATTTCAAGGCAAATTTTTCAAACAAACATCCTAAACGTTAATTTTTCTTGGGGCATTTGTTTAAAAGAGGGATTCCATGTACTATTGATCCATAATCTGGAATGAAGAACCCTGCGGTGTTGCAAATTGATTGCCGAGGTAAGTTCAATTGGGGGTGCCATCTCTGATCTCCCCCACCCACTTGGAGGACCATCCCATTTAGTAAACCATGGTGATCGTAAGTCCCCAAGACCTGCGGCAACGTGGGACCCCTTCCAAATGGCGGAACTAAACTACATGGCTGAACTACATGGGGGGTGATCATCCTAACTCCTTACCAAGTGGGGAGATCCACCACGTCGGCCACTAGGATTTGATTTGGCGTCTTTTTAGGCTCACGCATCCCAGCATCCCGATTTATGACATGTGACGACCACGAAACGCCACGACACAACATCGCATCTTGGCAGGGGGAGCAAAAATCGCATCTCAAATTATACCTGTAATCATCTTGTACTTTTGATTCTAGGGCGATGTTTTTTGTACTCATCACTGGGATTCACCCACTAAAAATCACCATTTGGTAAACAACCTCTCCAAAAAGTGGGACCCCAACTGCTTGGAACATGGATTGTATGGAAAACAAAACGGTTCACCTCCAAAACCCATGAATTTCTCATGGCAAAAAGCACCCTTTTCCCAAATGACGATTGAAAATTCCCATGGCAGAAAGTGATATACCCCAAAAAACTCGAAAGAATGCAACTCCAAGAACGCCACCAAACCCATACCATCCATGGGACGATTGTACATGTACCTACATGAATGGGACGATTGTACATGTACCTACATGAATGGTTGATTTTTATGGTAGATTAGTAGGTCAATATACCAGTCCCATGGATGCTATGGGAAATGACATGACACGAACTTTCTGATAAATCATCGGTTTTTTGTCAATCGTGGTGAATTTCATGATTACCCTCCAGGAAACTAACATATCCACATTAGGAAAAGGACAATCATCTTTAAAACTGCATAAAAGTGCCTGGGAATGGGATATGTCAGTTCCCAAGGTGGTATTTCATCATCCCTGAATTGTTTTTGCGGAAGTCATCCCCGAAATTTCCCCTGGAAGATCTGGAAGTGATTTAAACCATATAATATCACTACTACCGGCCCAAAATTGAGATGGACGATCTTTACAGGAAAATTCATCTTACAACCAGCAATTCTCGAGCGTTTCCAAAACGACCATTGGTTTAGTCTAAAGGCTTATAATCAAAGACTTCTCGAGGAACATTCGTTTTAATGATCGACTTGTCTTCTTTCCTGACATGTTGAATCCTTTGATTGCTTGGAGGATCATCCCAGCTGGTAAGTGGCTCGTAACCCGTAGCCCCCATTTATAATGTCCATTTGGAAGGGGTCCCACCTTGCACATCAACTCTAGGGGACTTACCGAATCACCATGGTTTTGTTTCACCACTTACAATAAGTCCTGGGACTCCTCCTCCAAGTTGGGGGGGAGGGAACTCCTATGATCCCTAAACCTCCTAAACGATCGTGACCGAAGGGGGATCCCTTGGAGGAGTTTGGCATCGACCTTACCAAACATAACAGGACCCATCAGCTGGGATCTCTCGGTCAAAAATACCCGTGGGCCACAGCTGGGATAAGCTGGGGGATATTCAATACCAAGTTACCCTGTGATTTGGAAGATTCTGGGGCTCTTTAGCTCCCCAATTAGTAGGGAAATAGATCACCCCTGGCTCCTTAGCTCCCCCAATATCACAGCCTTTGCTCTTTGCGGATGAATGCTCTGAGCTGTGCCATGGGGTCTGCTTTTGCGTACGCCCAGTCACAATGCTATACAAACGTGGTGAGTTAAAAGAGGCACACAGCCAACGAACCAACCGGAACTCATGCAAAACAGACCATATCTGAGATATGATCATGGTATGTACTCCAAACCTTGTGCAAAGACCGTACTGTACGGCCCAGGAATGCAAGTATCTCCACAAAGACTTGTGCAACCATTGTACCACACATCAATTGAAGTCCCTGGTGAGTGAAAAAGAAGCACACAGCCAACACCCCAAGGACCAGCATGCAAAACGGACCAAATCACTATGATCATGGAATGCAACTCCAAACCTCGTGCAAAGACCGTACTGTACGGCCCCAGGCAAGAAAGTATCTCCACAAATCTTGTGCAGCCATTGTACCACACATCAATTAAAGCCCCTGGAGAGTGAAAAGCACACAGCCAACACCGCAAGGACCAGCATGCAAGACGGACCAAATCAAAGATGATCATGGTATGTACTCCCATTCTTGTGCAAAGACCGTACTGAACGGCCCCAAGAAATCTCCACAAACTTGTGCAGCCATTCACCACACATGATTTGAAGCCCATGGTGAAAAGAGCACGCAGCCAATACCACAAGGACCACATGCAAAACGGACCAAATCAAGAAATATGATCATGGTATATACTCCACGCTTTGTGCAAAGACCGTACTGCGCGTCCACCTGAATGAAAGTATCTCCACAACTCCTGTGCAGCCCTTGTACCACACATCAATTGAGGCCTTCTGTCAAACCCCCAAAGTGGAAATGAATATCCCAATGTTGTAAGATCCTTTGTTCCTTTGGATAGTGTCGAAATAGGTTGATCAAAATGACCATACCACCACTGCACCATTCGCAAAAATATACGTGTCTGTACCGATAGCTCGTTAGATGCGTGGTCCGCAATGATAGATTCATCACGTAGTTCATACACCCGTTTGACCACACAAACAGGAGCCATTGACTTACTGTGAAAACAAAAATCCATATATAATTCAACAATTGATACAGCACCTGACTGCCCCCAACGAAGTCCATTCCACCAATCTGCAAACCGCTTCGCAAATGTGATGCCGAAAGGACACTGTTGAATTATATCATGTTCAAGTCCTACCCAATGTTCAACAGGAAATTCAACCCTACAGAAATCGTCAAAATTGATTTCATCAGCCAATCGAAGAACCTTGGGGCTTTGTTTGAAACTCTCGAGATATTCCCCACACAGGAAATCGTGGTATTTCCCCAATATCACAGCCTAGAAGTTTCACGGGGGTTATACTGTTGATGGTTCAGAATATCCGGCGAGAAAACCACCTGGGATCTGTAAAACCCTGAAAAATGATGGGATAAACTACCAAACTCAACTAGTGCAGGAATTCTGAACGATCAACAGTATTGAGTTGGATTTCTGAACTATCAACCCTACCCAACCGGATTTTTTCTCTCTGAAAAGAAACATCTGAGCATTGAACAAAATATCATGGTTACATCTCACAATCTTGGTTGGCTAACTCCTTTTAGTGTATTATATCATCCCTTATATAACCCTAACAACGCTTTCCCGTTTTTCACTTACCTCACATGGTGTGAAATTGGAGGAACCCCCAATCACCCCCAACCAGCCACGCTGAGAGACCCCTACTCTGCACATACTGTTTCACCTGGGTACTAAGAACAGAAGATGGGCCCCTACTCGGAGGATCATCCCAGGACTTGTAAGTAACCAGTGCCACCGCCATGGAGTTCGGCCATTTGGAAGGGGTCCCACAACCCCTTGGGGACAACAACGATCACCATGCTTGTTGATCCTCCAAGTATTAGTTACAGATAGAGATATAACCCCTCTAGATGGTCTTAAAAACGGGTAACTGTGTTCTAGTTGGTGGTTGGTTCCCCAACCCATTTGAAAAATATGCGAACGTCAAAATGGGTGAAAATCTTCCCCAAAGTTTGGGGTGAACATAAAACACATTTGAGTTACCACCACCACGTTTTTTTTTCCACCCCAAAAAACCATGGAGTTATGGGACCCTACTTTAATAACGGGTAGGGGAGAGGGAGCACCTTGAAACATTTGGTGCTTTCAACAAGCAACCTTCGCAACAAACTGCTGGAATTTTACCCTCCCTGAAACGAACAGCCATAGCACCTGAGAATGGATGGTTGGAAGGCGAGGAAGTTTCCAAAATTGGGGATTTTGCCTATTTTCAGGGGCTGTGTTAGCTTGTTTCAGAGAGGGTACACTAGTTGGTGATTGTTAAACCCACTCTAGGCGAAAACATGCGCAAATGAAATTGGGAATCATCCTTCGCCCAGAGGTTCCGGGAGCAAAAAAAAACAACGATTTGAAACGACCACCTTGATTAGAACTACAATTTCATGGGTTTTGTCCATGTTTTTTCCTATAGGTTGAACTTCTAAAAATTCAAAAGTGATGTTATTGCTATCTATCTATAGATCTTTAACTTTGCTTCAGCCATCAAATAAATCTGAATTTCCATGGGACCCAGTTAAGGGGTCTTTCTTGATATGCTGGTGGTGGATCAATTCCAAGCCAACAAAGATTCGACCCGGGGTAAAAACTCACGGGTCAGAATCTCTAAGGGATACGTCTTTTGGAAATTGCTTTTCAATGATGCAACTAGTTGGTGGTTTCAACCCATCTTTAGTCAAATTGCAAATCTTCCCCAAATAGGGGTGAAAATGAAAAATATTTGAAACCACCACCCAGTTCTCAATGATGCAACTAGAAGTCAATTTGGGAGCCAACAGACTCGGTCCATGATGATGAAAAACCCCTGCATCTGCAGGATTCGATTAAGTAGAACCCACGGGAGTTGACTGAGGCGATTCTGCTGAGATTTTGACATTTCGGACCATGCGGATGCTTAAGGACCCCGACTTCTAAAAAAGTGTTGTTCCAAATACCCTCCCTGAAACTAACATAGCCCCTGAAAATGGGCCTTCCCAAAAGGAAACTAGTATTCCAATCATCCATTTTCAGGGGCTATGTTAGTTTCAGGGAGTGTAATTCACCGAGGATATCCGAAAGATTTTTTATCAAAATTCCATCATTGCAAAATGATCAACTGTCCAGCCTTCATCAAGTATCGCATCTGAAAAAGTATCCGAATGGACCTGACAGCGGCCTTTAAAAAATGGACTGCGAACTGTTTGACTTAAGAAATGATGGGCTGTCCTGCTGGTACTTAGTAACTGGATTATAGTTAACCCTACATAAATAGGTTGTACGTCCCTTAAGTAGGTTATAAACCAACTTACTAAACAGTTAGTTACGATCACTTCTGGCTGGACATCCCAGTAATAAACTCCCCCCCTTGCTGCACCTCTGCCCAGGTCGCATCGTCGATGTCGGGTAAACGTGTGATTTCCTGAAAAACAAGCGAGGTGCGGCCGAATCCCGAAAAAAATCTCAAGGGGCATACTGATGGCAATGGAGTTTCCTGGTTCCCGTAATAGGTGGTAGGTGATATATATAATTTAAATATGTAACAAAATGTCCATAGTGAGTACGTGGCGTGTCCTTACTGACAACAGTGTTATTGACCAGGGGCATCCAATGCTCCATTGACGAAGTGCAATACAATGTGTGGGTGACAAGACAAACGTGCTTGTTCTTCGATCGGACCGTGCAATTGATCCACCTTGGATTGGGTCCGGCCCACGGTCCCCGTTGGCTCGCAAGAGCTTGGTTCAAACCACAGTATTCCAAGAACATGCTCCAGAAACAAGTGCATCGAAATGATGAAAAAAAACCCATGCCTTGGGCCACCGGGTTTGCAGCCAAGATTTCCAACAGCTTTGGTCAAGGCTTGTTCCTCTGCTTCTTCCTCAGCTCCAAAGGTTGTCCGGATGATTCTGCAGGACACGCAGCCGGGCAAACGGGCCTTGTTCAGTGCTTTGGAGGTCATGGTGCACCAGGGACCATTGGGAAGAGCCAGAATCTTGCGAGTAAGATTCGCAAGTTGAAGATTCCTCAACAAATTGACATGGGAAGTTCTCCGACTGTCCATCCTTCAAACAAGCCCCGATGCTGTACTATATCTTCTATAGCCCTGTTATTCGCAACTACCTGTGCAGAGGATATCTTGAGTGTACCCCCCATCCTAGTAAGAGCTGTAACAGAGTCTATCAGGATTGTTACTTTTCCAGTACTTGGAGGATCATCCTAGGTAGTAATTAAATGGTTAATAACCATTTGTTCGTAAGTCCCCAAGACCTGGGGCAACGTGGGACCCCTTCCAAATGGGATGACCCTGCAAGTAGAGGATCCCAATCAGGGTAGGCCCTGGAGAAAAAAATTACAACCCCTGGAAAACAAATTTAAGGGTTTCACCCCACTAACCCCTGGAAAAAAAATTTAATACTCTGGAAAAGAAATT